>JAPMOR010109963.1:0-24596 GCA_026543865.1 Argiope aurantia
AATAGCTTCCAGAATGACCTCGTTCTAGCTAACTAGAGACCGAATTATTTCCTACTAGTTACTTATTATTTTCAACAATCAGAACATAAAAGACAAATATAGATTGTATTCCATCATAAGCCTCTTCAGTATTTGAATAAACAGTTTTGTGAAACTCAATCTTCCACCAGCATCAACTGCAGTGAATGCTTATTGCTGTAAATAAAGTTATACTTAAGCTTGTAAAATACTCAAGTCTATTATGTGCGGAAATCCTTCATGAGTGCATGATAGGGTGTGTTATTTTGACAAGAGAAAATAAATAATTTCTTCAAAAGTATTCAAAATAAATTATGGAAAAAAAATCAGTGTTGAATGATCATCTTCCGAAGGTAGACATACATTTAATACATGGTAAGCTAACTGAAACGAAAAAGCACAGCCATTTTTGCACTGGATTCCCACCCAGACAACTGCGTCAGTTATTGACAGATTTAGGTCGGCAGTCATGTGCAGCAAGCTCATTCACAAAGAACGTCCAAAATGAATGATCGTTGTCACGCATACAACTACGCAAAACATCCGACATAAAGGCGAAAAAAAATCTTATATCCAAGCAATTCTTTATGTGCATCGCAATGCTCCTCTGTCCACCAGTTTCCAGGCATTATACCCTGCACAAGATGAATACTTATTGTCCCTAGATAGCTATATATCTCAACCTAAATAACACTATCTCCTCTTTTATGAAAGGTTTGACTAGATTGCTAATCAAGCTAGATAAAATAATGCCCTACAGTACGAACAATTGGCGACCCAGCTTGCAACCTCCTATACACACGAGACCTGATTTGGTATTCTTTATCTGCTTTTATATCTTAGCGCAGTCTTTCTGCCTAAATTTAGCAGTTGAAAATTATTCAGATAACCTTTTATTTAGTATACACTTAAAATGTAAAATTTATCTCATTTATAAAATGCATATAATTTTTATACTGCGAACATGTCAAAATATTATATTAAGGATTTCTCCATCAGTTATTTATTTTTTTTACTTAAGATAAACTTATCATCCTTATTTTAGCAATGCATACAAAATGTCCCAAAACATTAACATTTCAAAAATTGTGCAAGATATTTCAAAATATTTTGCAATGTAATAATCAATATAGCTGTTCACTCTTTCACTCGCATTTATGTTTTAAAAATTGTTTAGTCCATACCTTATTTAATTTATTTGCGTTATTTTCACCCTCGAAGGCACCGCGAGTATGGGAATGAGAAGTCAGTCACTAAGTAATTGAGTTATAGAGCTTCTGGTTATAACTATGATGTTTTAGTTATGTTGGCTTAATCTGCAATAGAGGAAATAATTCTTTTGAGACAGGTACGATTAAATTACAAAAATACTTTTGCTATAATTAGGGCAGCTGCTCAATCATTGAGTATATCGTGCGCCAAAGGAAAAATGTTACAAAATCAAATTATTTTATCAAATTATTTCATGGTTTTGTTTGATTTGCAATAATTTCTTCTCCCAGTCCAGAACCTTTTTCTTTGACATATTAAAGGTTCTTAAAGAATATAATGCATCTTACAAACTGCACCACTAAATTTCTGAAAGAAATGAGGTTGATTCTAGTTTCTTATTTGTCTTTTAATCCTAATTGATAATTTATATCAATTACCATTTATATCATAAACAATTTCATTTATTAATGTAATACAGAAATATTGATCGCTATTTTATTTTCCTCACAATATCATGTATAAATGTTTTCTTTAATGAGATAATTAATCTAATTGCCATAATTTCATTAAAAGACCAAACGGATTTCGTATTCAGCAGTAGTTTCTTTTATATTTATTCATGGACTAACATATATTAATGAGATGTTTTATATATGTTATCAAATACAGAAATCTTTAGACAACATTTCTTCATTTAATACCAGCTAATTTGCTGAATTACTACTGCTTCATTAAATCTTCAAATAGAATGCTTATTTAGAACCAAGTGAATAAATATCCTATTGGATATTCATGAAATATAACACATCCGAATCCCATCTGACTACGATTTGTTTGATCTTAAATATTTGAAGAACTTGGCAATTATCCTTTTACACCAATAATCAAACTGAGTATTATAAATGACGATTTTCCCTTCAATTAGCATTAATTAGTGGTTAGTGCATTTCACTTGTTGATTGAAGCCCAAGCTGTTTGCACTAATTTTAGTTTTTCTTATAATCGTGATTAATTTTGAATGATTATGAGGGCGCTTTCTGAATTACTTGGATTTTTTGAATTTGAATTTGTTAACTTCGAAACTCATTTGAGCATTTTGAGCAATTAACGTATGATAAAATTAGATTTTTACATAAAATTCTTAATTTTAATATATTTTCTTTATACTCCCTAATGAAAATTGTTATTTTACATCTTAATCCCCATGTTTTTTGTGATAATATCTTGCGTAGTGTTTAGAAACTCACTTCAGCTGTTCTCCGTTTTTCGTTCACAGTTTTAAGTAAAAGAAGCTCTATATTCTTTTAAAAGTGCAAACATAGAAATGCTCGAAGATGACAATTTAAGTAAAATGAATTAGTTTAATACTAGCTTCATGATTTTTTTCAAAAATTAAACAGATGTTTCAGATTTACGAATAGTTATTTCATATAATCTACATTCATAAAATAGGTAAAATGAAGGTATCTGTTTTATAAATATTACCCAATAACTTTCAGAATTCTGGGTAATTATTTGATTAATACCTTTCTTTTTACGTTTTAAACAATACTAGTTACATTCATAAATTGTTCCACAGTACCTATTACCTGAATTTTCTAGATGCAGTATTCATTTTGCAATAGTAAATAGATATATTTTAGCGCGACTTCTTCAAATTTTTCATACTTTATTTCATGCTATATTGCTTTCATTTTTTACCAGATAAATATATGACATATCAGATAGAGTTCTATATTTGATACCATAACTACATTTGATAAATATGATCTATTGCGGCTGTCAAATAACTATATATTTATTTGCAATTAAAGTTCAGCGTTGAACAGAATTTGCAGCCATTTTTGAATAGATAGATTCCTTTAAAATTATATAATTCAAATTAAAATGATTTTAAAGGTTTGCTTCGTTTACATAATTATGTACATTTAGAGTATTTTGAATATAATGTCAATATTTGATATTAACTTTTATACTTTGCATTTTGACATACCGATTTAAATTTTTTGCCATGCTCTTCATTAGAAGAACAAAAATGCATCTCTTTGGAAAGTACGAAATGATTTTATTCTATTTTGTCCAATGTTCATTTAAATATATTCATTTTTATTTGCATAAAAATAGAAAATAAAATAGAAAATACGAAACGATAAATTTGAAAAAAATAATTATTGAAGAGTTTTAACATCAAAATGTCGATTCCGTACACTATTAAAATGCTGAAAAAATGAGCAAACACACATCAGTACGCATTTGAAATTGTTTTAATGCTGTGGAGTGCGAAGATAGTGTAGTAGAAGCAAGTTGTAACATTCATTTTACTCACATTTTTTTTAAAAATTTTTAATCAGAATTTTTGCTAAATGCGATTTTTATGATAGGTTTTATTACATTAGCTTAGTTAGTGCAAAACTGACTAGGCATTGCCAGATTTTGATCATGTGCTCCGTTAGTTAATTATTAATGGGTTCCTACATTCAATTCCATTTATCCAATTTTTGAAGTTGGCTATTTGAATATTTTTATACTTTAAAACAAAGACGTTCGAATAATCTTTATGCAGTGATTTTTAATTATTCGTTACCTGATTAATTTAAAGATTACATTTTTGATCATCTACGGGAGTAAAGCAGATCTATTGAGATTATTCCTTCCTTAAATAGGTAAGGTGCCAAATTGAGAAATAAAAAAAAACAATAAAATTATGTTTACCTATTTTTATTTCTAATAACGTTTTTTGCAACAAACTTTTTAATTTCATTGTTTCTATTTATCTTTTCTCATATAATTCTTCATTTGCAATTATTTATTGCGATATTGATGTCCCACAATTAACAAAAAAGAATAAATGTATAAAATAATAATTACGTTTTTATTTCATCTTCATCTTTATTTCTTTATTTTATAATAAGTTATTATGTTAGCTAGTAAATAGGGAAAATATTTCGTAAAATTTAATTTAAGATAAATTAGTTGATTCATTCAGAAATATTTTTATTTGTTTTTTATACATTTTAGGTTTTTTTTTAAACTACTTAAATTTTTTCTTAGGATTGCAATACATTTTTAATAATCATTAAAATTTTCTGATAATGTAGGAGGAGGCCAATCATAGCAAAATATTAGAGACAGTTTTAACATACTACAAAACGCGATATTTATCTTTATTTGCATTTTACTCAAGTAAATTCACTATCTGTTTTATATATAAGTATGCACTCTCAAAGATCCGATCTATCCCTAAAGATTGACCTTGGAAATAATCTAACAAAAGACTCAATAAATAATAAAAGCAATATTCCTTCTACAAAAAAAAGTTCAAAAGAGAAAAAAAAATTAAAGGTATGAAGCAGATTTTAAATGAACATTAAGATTCTAAAAATGAAAAAGAAAAAAATGGTGTTGCTCTGGTTTGTAAAGCTTCGTGCAGCAATTTTGACGATATACCACAGTATATTATGTTACACTCGCATCCAATTTTGAAGGAAATGTTTGGTTTATTTTTATCAAACCAAGTAAATGTGAATAGCGTTTAAATGACGAGGACAGCATTTGATTTGGCATCCGAAATATAAGTCTTCCTCGCCATACCAGTTGGGGTACGTTTGGAACATATAGATTTGGTATACACTGGACCAACTTATATAGCGGTTCTTCGGTGAAGTTAGGTCTCAAACCAAGTACATTTAGGGTTCGAAGCCAAGACATTAAAAATATACCATCAGGACTCGTAATTCTCATAAAAGAAAAAAAAATCAATACTTAATTTGCAAAATTTCGGTACAAAATTTATGTGAAAGTAAGCAATCTACCATCTGCTTACGTGAATTGCGTTTCTGGTGCAAATTGACTCTTAAATTGATTGATTAAATGAAATTTTTTCTAAATATTAATATAAATGTTTTGATAATAATTACTATGACTATGCTAATTGTTAATAATTAAGAAATATCTTGTGCATTTTGACTTTTTAAAATAAAATTTTATTGTTTTATTTTTACAACTTATCCTATATTTGCGTTAATTGGCATCATATCCGAGAAAGTTGTAATAGCTAATGAGATTTTAAGTAAGTCCTAGAGCTAAATTATTATTATTATTATTATTATTTGCATATTATGAAGGGATGGTTCAGCTACAAAAAAAATCATTTATAAAACAGAAATCGTAAATACAATTAAAAATATAAGCTTTTTTCCAAAAATCATTATAATTGGCCTCGATTACCCTTATATTATGGGAATAATGCAACTTTTTTTTTACTCTAGCTGTGAGTGGTATATATCATCACTACAACTATACTGGTGAGAATCTTCACTATGCTGGAACATGTCCAAATTTTTCATAGACAAAACCTTCTGATGTAATGAAAATGAAATGGCTTTCCAGACATTTAACTCATCCAGTATAGTTTTTAAGCCTAACGAACCATACTCTTAAAATCCTTTTGTAGAATCACAATTGGGCGCAGTTTAGCAATTAGGGCACAAATATCATTTTATGGATTTCGGATTTCAATTGGAAAACGGTTCTATCGAATAACATTTCTACCATTTTTTCCTCCCCAAATGAGCGGATTGGAATTCACTGTACAATAGACTTTTAAAAATAAAATAAAGCTTTAAGTCTGTGACTTATTTTTATTTAAATTGATATGCATCACCCTTTATTGCTTCATGAGAATAGCTACTCTTAGTCATATTGTTTCCAAACTCTTTTTTAATGCATATCAGCTATAATTTTCTGCAATCAAACAAGTGTATATGACTGTGGTAAAAGTTTAAATACAATTGATTTTCTCTGTTATTCTTAAAAATCGATTAATCAAGCGTGAGTTTCAAGATCGATCGTTTCCTTTATTACTTTTCTGTAGTTATCAGATGAAACTACGAAATAAATTGATTGATTGTTTTCCCTACAGCAGGTTAAATCTTCTTAAAAATTTGTCCATTTTAGTACTTCCAATTGAAAAATATAATCGTCTGAAAGTAAAAGAAGAAGAAAAAAAAGACAAACAAAAGGAGGTATCCCAAAATTTTCTCTCATACTTTCTAGAAACTTATGTTAGATAATGCTTTACGTGGCACTGACGATTAACAATTAATAAATATTAACTTTAGGCGCGTAATTAATAGTTTTACTGAATCTTTCGTGTTCTCCTTGGAGAGTTATTTGGCAATTAATCCCTGGCATGCAGTTTATAGTATCTGAAAATCGAATCTTTGTTTTAAACGCATTTTTTCCATCGGATGAAACAAAAATTTGACATAAAATTATACCTGTAGTCATAAAACCCCGTATCAAATTTGATATATTTAAGTCATTACGTTTTTGAATTATCCAGTTTAGATGTTTCTGGAAGAACAGACCGACAGACAGTCAAACTTTTTGGATTTAGCTCAAAAGTTGAAAGGTGTCTACACTATAGATCTGAAATCTGTGCACGAATTTATCTACCTATCTATCCTTGCTTTTTAATTATCGCGTTAATTATCGTTATCTCTCCTTATTTTTAATTATAACTATTTGAATAGAACAGCTGGACAAACGGGCTTCCTCTGAACAAAATTTGATGGAAACCTGCAAATTTAGTGCAAAGATCGTATACTGAATTTCAACCATAAAGCACAATTGAATTGCCAATTAAGTAGCACGGCTTTAATATATGACAGTTGAGGGAGCCATGGACACAAAGTTATATTTAAATAATGAAACTCAAATTAAACCACTCCCCGGTGAACCAGTTGATCGTCAAATGCAACTAATATATAGTGAAACTAATAAGCAATCATTTAGGAGAAAATTACATTTGATTTTTTTGATAATAAATTAGAAGATACTTAAATGTTTATTTGTAAGAAGGACATAAAAATAAAATATCTTTCAAAGTATCTAAAGCTGCGACATTTAAGACGCTTCTTTAAAAAAATATACATGAAAATCAATTTCTTAAATAAAATTAATATCAAAATCTACAGTTAAATATTTTATTGTCATCTGTATTGCTATTATGAAAAAATAATTCTCAAATAACTTTCATTCAAACAAACCTATCATTATTTTTAAAATTCCTGCCATATATTTTAAAGAGTAATGTTAGATACATAAGAATTAAATGTTTATTTATTGTCATAAAGTTAAACGTGCTATTTTATTTCATTGTTTCTAACTTAATAATCGGAAATTGAACATTTACTCTATTATACTTCTAAATACGAAATTAAGCAGTTATTTTTAAATCAACTGTTCCTCCAAACTCCGTTTTTTCCTACATCAACTCTGTAAACGAAATTTCCTTGGAAAAATAAATTTGTCTTTCCTATTCAAATCGAATAACCACAGCACCGCTTAAATTAGCATAAGAAGATTCAATCCAATTTGTAACACCTGTCAAAATAGAGTAAATTTAATTTTAAAAAAACGAATATCAGTTGCATCTCAAAACAAAATTAACTCTTTTCATTGAAAATATCTTGTATCCCATGAGTATTTTCTGACGGGATAATTTTCTGTACGTAAAAGAAATTCTTGGATCAAATGAAACTTCGTAGAGAATAGAAAACCCTGCTTGTGTGTGACTACTGAACCGAGAAGTAAATATTGGATATTCTTGGTGACACGTTTTATAGCATCGCTTCATCGCAAAGTGCATTCCGTGGAAAAGTGTTTTTTATTTATTTTTTTTTTTTGTCCAACGGAATTTAAAATGAATGAACATAATAGTAAATGTAAATTCATCCAGATATTGATACTTACGCACTTTGTGAATAAAATTTGTAAGCCCGCTTTTCTAAAATTTTAATAATTGCAAAATTTGATCAAACGATCATTTTTAAAGGATATAATCTCCAATTAATATTGTGTAGTAATGTATGCTTTTAAATAGTTTACTTTTCTAAGGGAAAAATTAGTTTTCTTATCTAAATTCTTAATAAGATTAGATAAAACACGTTAAGAAAATTTGAAAGAAAACTAAGTTTTTTTTTTAATCCGATAAAAGCACCACACGAATAGTTATGCAAGAATGCAGCGATATTTTATACGGGTATTTTAGTTTTTATTTAAAGATTTAGATAAATCAATATTCCTTGAGTTAGAAGAGCGTTTGAGAAGTTCAGTATGCTAATATTTAAAATTACTTGAGAATAAAAATCTGTTTTATTTCTTTACGAAAAAAAAAAATCAGCAGAAATTTTCACCTAATCATATTCATTTATCTTTAAATATATGAAAAATTAAAATAATTTTTTGAAAATAATATATTTAGTTCAATTAATATATCAAAATAATTTATGAAAGCTTTGAACAGCCCAAAGAAAATGATAAATTAAATCAAATAGTGTCCTTTATTTGATGATAAAATTTTTTATTATTCTGAAAAATAAATGAAAACTTTTTGACAAAATTTTTGAGTACATTAAAATACAAATGTTATGATGGAAATTGAATATTAAACTATGAGTTGATCCTTTTAAATAAGAAATAAATAGTTTTTACAGTTTATGTTATTATTAACAGGATGGTATGCGCACACGCACGCATACACGCGCGCGCTCACACACACACACACACACACATATATATATTCTGTATGCTATGCCTGATTTTTATATAGAGAAAATTATTTAAATGCAATCATTATTTTTGTGTTAAAAAGAAAAGAAAATAATTTTAAATTATATTATTTGAAATTTTATTTTAAAGCAAGTAAAACTTCTTGAAATCGAATAGGACATAAAAAGAATAAGACTTTCGTAACAAGAATAAATCAAATATTCAAACTTAATTTATGCTTTATTGAATAGAATTTGAATGGTATAGTTGGATAAACATATATGGAAATTCGTTTTATTTAAACCATTTCATGTAGCTAATTAAATTTTTACACAACTAGTAACGGTAATTGTAATGTTTGGCTTTTGTAATATAGGAATCCAGAATATTTCTATTTTTAATAAAGTGTAACTAATGCCTGTATGTAAAATGTTTAATCGGTTTTGTGAATCATAAAATTGTACTTCATCCTGATAAACTTAAATCTGCAATTTCGTCTGCATTTTTTTTTTTTTTTTTTTTTTTTTTTTTGAAAATTGGTTTTAAACTTTGAACATCCATTCATAAATTTAATGCATTCTGAAATTACTTTCAGAAAAGAAAGGAAATAATATTATAAAATTTGTTTTTAATGAATATTATCAAACTTTAAGGAAGTGAACTGTAAAGTAGACGAATTCATTCGAAATTTCCATTATAAATTTAGAAGTGCATTATAGATAGAAGTTCAGTCTTTTAAGCAAATATATTCGGATAGCTGAATCGAATAGATGTTAAATTTCTTCCGACAACAGACATCTGTGATAGTACTTATGTGCAATCGTACACTGCAATTTTTTAAATATATTTATTTATTAACAATTAATATTAAAAAACCATTTCTAGCGATCATTTACTCACTAGCTATTAATAGTGAAACCATTGCTAGAAAGTATGTTGATATATCTCCAGAACTTCTTGCAATTTATTATAAAATGCCACACAACTAGAAGACCGATGAATATTTTTTTAGTTTGGAAATTAGCTTTATGAAGCTAATGTAGCTAAGTAGTAACGAAGCTAATGTTTTTGATTAGCATTCTGAAGTTAATGTAATTGCTTAGTATTATGAAACTAATGCAGTCGATTAGCATTGTGAAGCTAATGTAGTTTACTAGCATTCTTAAATTAATGCTGTTCGCTTAGTATTATGAAACTATTCAATGGGCTATTTAGCATACTGAAATTACTTAAGCTTAAGAAACAGCAAGTAATAAGAAGAGAATAAAGCTGCTTAGCGTTATGAAAGGAATCTTTTAAAACATATTTATTGAAGCTTCATTGAAGTTGATGTTTTTAGATTATATGAATTCACAGTTTATTATAAATGTAATAGTAATCTACAAGTTTGTTAATTCGTTCAGAATTTTAAAAAAATCTAGTAGATTATAAAATATTGTATAGTTTTTATAAAGATATTGTATTACTAATTTATCATAATTTATTTCTTCATAAAACTTCCAAAATATAAATTACGTTATTCATTTCCCCATTAAATGCATTTATTTTAATCATTATCTATTAATAAAAAAATTGAAATTCTAGAAAATTTGGAATTTTATTACTAAAACATTTGAAATAACTATCTATTACTATTAATTATTACTGAAAAATTAGTTTTTTTTACTATTTTAACCAAACCAGACTATTTAGGGGAGAACAGTGTACTCTCAGAACAATTATTCTTCCACTTAGCAATAAGGTTTAAGTCTTTTTAACAACATTTTTACTATGTGACATTTGGTTTTTATTTTCTGGATAATCTGAAACAAGATGACTGCATATTAGCTTGTAATAAACTCAATGCAGTCATGTTTTAAATAAAGAATATTTCCCATCTTATGCAAAATTATTACCGCGTAATTTTAAAAAAAATGTTCAATTCTTTTAAGGTTATGTTTTTGTATTGCAATATTTGCTCAACTTTTAGAATGGTATGTAAGCATTCAAATTCATCTGTGAGTTAAAAAAAAACTACTTTTAGAGAGTGTGCATTGAAGTAGTCAATGCCCTTACATAAAGTTAATATGTATTTTTAATTCTTCAAAAGTTCCAGAAACAAAGCATTGTGGAAATAGATGAAAACACAAAACGTATAATTCAGAATGCAGTAGTAGAAAATGAATAATTTGTATTCACGTGATTTCACCAACAACTTCGACGTGATGATCACAGAACTCGAAACCCGATATTTAAATCAGATTCTAACGATTAATCCACGAATGAAAAGTCAAGCATTTGAATTATGCACGGAATCCTTTAACTTTAGACAATTATTCAGCGCTGAGAAACATTTTAGGGCTTTCCGATAAGTGCTAGATTTAGAAACCATTAACTGATCACCGGTGATTGGAGATTGAATATTTGTGAATAAAATGACGTCTCCGGAATACCGTCTTCGATATTGGATAAATTTAAGTTCATAATTCAAGTCATTGTATCTTAAACAATAGTTTTTAATGATGATTTTAAAAGTTAATATTTTGTTTAGTATAAGAACTTTGCATTGAATATTACTGGAAATTAAGAATGATTAACTGCATATATATGGAGAAATATGGCAGATTATTCTGAAATAATAATAAATAATTCTTAACTAATACTATTTTAAAAATTTTATATATATTCATTTCTTGAGCCCTATGAATGAAGAATTATACCATTTGTTGTTCATTAATTAATTGATAAAATTTTTACGAATTAAACAATCAGAATCCATTGTTTTAAAGATAAACTAATGTATATAACATGAGAGCATTCTTTAAAGAAATTCTGCTCCTTTTTCTTCTATTAATTTCTTGAGCCGAAATGAGTTTCTTACGCAATTTTGAAGTAGAAAATTATTGATCCCACAAATTATTATTTACATTATCTTGTCATTATTAAGTTATGCCAATATAGTTGCGGAATTTTACTGCAGAGACTACACTGTAATTTTACTAGAAATACTGTTCATCAACGGAATACTCTGGCTGCTGGACAACTTCCCTCTAATGAGCTGTCTTTAAAGCTTTACAGAAATACAATTTTTTTTCTTTCTGAAGTATAGAACGAATATTCAATAACTTGCACAATTTTTGAAGTAACCTGGGCATAAATAAGTGGATAGCCATTTTAATATTGATCGGCTCTTATAAAGAGACGAAATTATACGGTAATTTCTGCAAGTGATTTCTTTTTTTTTTTACATGCGCATGCTTGGAAAGATTGGCACTTTCCTTTTCTCCTTCAGTTTGCTCAAACAAGCATCAAATGTATAGATTCAATAAATTTTAGGATCAGAATTTTTCAGTCATTAAAATTTTTGTACCTCATCTCTGAAAGAGAAAAGTAGGAAAATATTAAAAAGATGAAGAGCAATTAATCTTTCAATACAGTTTTTGCAGAAATCTAATACGAGATAAAATCAGAGTGAAATTGCTATTTAGGATTTAATGTTCAAACATAGCAATTTTTGTACCATACTAATACTATTTAAAAAAAGCACTTTGCAAAGTGCAACTTTGCAAACTTTAAAAAAACAACTTGAATGAATGAGTTCTAATTTCATCATAAGCTAAAAACATTGTTACAGATCATTACAATGTATCAAATAAATTTAAATAACTTATGAAACATAAAGAACAAGGTTGTACGGAAATGAAACCGACACCTATAAAATCGTATTTTTTTAATGTCAAAATAATTTTTTAAAAACTATTGTTGCAAGATAATAGTTTAGTAAGATATGGACATCAATTTCCTTATGCATAACTCCTAACAATTTCCTACCTGAAGAAGGTTATCTCCATTTTTGAGTACTGTTGAAATTTGTGTTTGACATTTAAAATCTGCGTTCTTTTACATCTTCTTATTTCTGACTGGATGGAAATTTTGGTGACACAGCTGGCACTCTTCTAATAACATTCTGCAGCTCTATTATTTAGGTAATTAAAGCGCTTAATTAAGTACATATGTGAAAAATGTTCAATGAAGCTTGTATAGAGGTTTGCTAATATTTTATGTTACCATTCGACAACATGTAATAAGATTTATTCTTGTGTCACACATACAGCCTTTTATATGAATAAGTTTTGATGAGTTTTTCATTTAATATCTTTAAATGAGAAATTCATCTTTTTGCAAGTGCAATATTTCTCTTACATTTTTCAAATAGTTAGAGAATTTGTAGGAAAAACAACAGTCACCTGAAACTAATTACAAAATTTGATGTATACATTTTATATGATGAGTCTAACAAAAAAAATGGTATAAACAAAGAAAAAAAATTAAAATTGGAATGTAAATGCGAGGTAACATTTTGTCAATATCCTTTTACAAATAGGATTGATATCATTATTTTACAGGATAACAGAACTAAATTTAAACGTAAATGAAAACACTTTAAAGAAATTGATATTAATATAATCTTTAGTTAAATGGATGATTTCTTCTCGCTTTTTTATTGGGTTGTTCAGAAAGTAATTTCGTTTTTTCCCGACAGAGGATTTAATTGTATTTTTTTGCACCGAACATCACATTTAAGCCGTATAATTTTTATATGCTTTGAGAGCTCATATAGCAAGGCTTGTGTGTGAAAAATTCCAAGTAATTCTACGCAGTAGTTTTTGATTGGTGCCCTTTTAAATATGGAGGGCGATAAGCAGCATTTTCGACATATCTTACTGCTTTACTATAGAAAGGGTAAAAATGCTGTTCAAGCCAGAAAGAAATGGACCGATGTGTATGGAGAAGGTGTGTTGACAGTACGCCAGTGCCAGAACTGGTTCGCTAAATTTTTTAGAGGGTAAAACCTTCACCTCAAATGAGGAGGTCAAAAAACCCTTCGATCAGATTTTTGGCAGCAAAGACCAAAACTTTTATGAGCGTGGAATTATGCTACTACCAGAAAGATGGCAAAAGGTGTTGGACCAGAACGGCCAATATATAATTTAATAAAGTATTTGTTTATTATACGAAAACTGTCTTTCATTTCCACAAAAAAAAAAAAAACGAAATTACTTTCCGAACAACTCAATATTAATTTCAGCATATAAACGTGTTTGTTTTCTGACAAAACGGGCCCACGAATTAAAAAAGCTATTTCTTGGTTATGAGAAATAAAATTTCCGAAAACAATTCAGAAATTTCAGTTCTAAATTTAATAAATCTCTTTCAATCTGATAAACTATCAAGTGGTGGTTGAAAGAGTTTCATGTGAGCCAACTTGCTTTATATCAAGGAGGCGTGTGCATAATTTTCTTGATGACATTTTCCCACTTCGGTAGATTTAAGATATGAGCTACTTTGGCGTCCACATTTTACCAATTTGACACCATTCGATTTTGTGCAGTAGAATATCTGAAATACCGAGTTTATGTCGCATATGTTTGTAAATTCGAAGAACTAAGAAATTGAAAGACCAAAGAAACAGCTGTTGCAACTTCGTAAATGCTGAAAAAGATCTAGAGAAATATCAATACTATACATAAAATTATCCGATCAACTAACTAACGATGCTCATTTTTGAAGTAAACCAATATAAACTTCTTTGAATAAAATAAATTTCGATAAATGCTTTTTCCTGATCTCTAATTCTATATTATTTTTGACAAATTTTTATCAGTGAATAATGTATGGACTCTTAAAATAAATTTGTAGAATACATATCAAATATCCAATAATAAAGGTTGAAGTAATAACTCTTCACTCATGGTTCAAATTAT
Source organism: Argiope aurantia (assembly GCA_026543865.1). Taxonomy (NCBI): domain Eukaryota; kingdom Metazoa; phylum Arthropoda; class Arachnida; order Araneae; family Araneidae; genus Argiope; species Argiope aurantia. Next base: position 14,529 of record JAPMOR010109963.1, read on the forward strand.
GTTTAGGTAAGAAATTTAGGGTCAGAGAAAATCTATTTCAAATTCTTGTTTTCATTTTATTTTTTAAATTCAAAATAAGAGAATGCTATGATTAGAAAAATGAAAGCAGAAAAGGAAGAATATCATATACTCTTAATTTTCAAAACGAAATTCGCAGAAATGCACTGCTTTTATTCTAGTTCAGTTATTGGTACATTTTTTTAATGTTTTTATTTTTGCAATTTTTTTCTGTGGAAGTTTAAAATAAATAAGATCAATAAATATATTTTTAAAGCTAACAGCTTTTATCTTTATAAAATTAGAATTTCGTTCCATTTTAAATATTTTATGGATCTTTAGTCTTCAATTTAAAATTCATTATTTTAAATATTCTAAAAAAATTATTATCTCCTTAAATTTGTTAGCTCTAGATGATGCATGAATAGAATCAAAACTACCTTAAAGGAGTCGATTAATTCTTTGCGAATATTGAAAAATAATTTTTTTAATGTAATTTCATCAAATGCATGCAAATTCTCAAACATTCGAAATTATAAAAGGTCAAAAATCAAAGCCAAATAAAAGAAGATAAAAAATTGTGTTAAAATATAAGAAAGAAAAATTTTAAAACTCCGGTATTTAATATCGATTACAAAACTGTCATCTTTACGCACATAAAATCAGTCAAGTTAAATAAATTGTTTAGTTGAAAACAATTTTTTTCAGTCTTCGTATAATTAAAGTGCGGATTATCAGATAATTTAAAATTTGTAATTATTCTTTTAGAGCAATGCAAAAAGTCATTATCTCTGTAAAGCATTATCTATTAATAGAAATTAGTTTCTCAAAGATAATCATTTTTTTTTATTTTCTTTTAAGAGAAAATGTCATAATCGCCGAAAAATTCGAAATTGAAATTTTGTGAAATATCCTCTTTTAGATTTTCTTGAGTCCAAAAAGCACATTTGTGAAATTATATCTATCTATCTGTCTGTCTGTGAACACGTTAACACAAAACTCCTTTGAGCTCGAGGACTGATATTTTATATAATGGTCTCAACTAGAATTTGTACATTTCCATCACATTTTGAATGAAATTCATTCCAAATAAATCTGTATATATTGTTATCTGAATATAAATTAACGCGACAAGTACAAAATGGAGAACGCAAAAGAAAAAAAATTACACAGAGTTAATATCTAAATCGTATATTTGCTTCAAATTTGGAAACATATTGTTACTAAATTTTCTTTACCGGGGTTCGTTTGGATAGTGGTGGTGATATGGTGTAAAGAACGCTCAATCAGCAGGCAGAAGTAGAATAAAAACAACGACGTTTATTTACACGAAGACACACAGGACAGCACAAAGCGACAACTATATACAGCACAGAAGACGATTATCTTCACCCGAGACGTGTAGCATACAACAGCACACACAGCAGCATACAACCAGAATCTACTGCAGGCAGTAGCGCACAGCTCAGTTCAGCACGAGCTTGACTCCGTCGCTGCTCACCGTAGTTTCCACCTGCTCCGCTCTGTCGCTTTCAACTCCTCCGCTCCGTCTTCGGACTTTACTACTCCGTCGTCTCTCAACTCGGACTTGACTTTCTGGCAGCCGCAGCCCCTTTTATAGGTCTCAGGAGGCGGGGCTAGAAGCCTCTCAACCAATCAGGAACGTTCGAGGCGTATCTCGGTTCCTACTGGACGGATCGGGAAAATTCTCGAAGTTTCGGGTATTATCTATTTTGGCGCCAAAGTCGCCAAATTCGTCGCCAAGTCGCCAAATGGTCGCCAAGTTTGTCGCCAAGCTCCGGGACCTTTGACGCGCCACCTGGACTCTGTCCCATTCAGATGACTGTAAAACTTTCTTTCTATTGATGGAATAAACTATGCTGGGAAGCCGAATTGCAGGTTTGTAACAATATCTTTCAATAGATTGATTGTCGTTAGATCTGTACTTTCCTAACCATGTAAAAGCAATAACTCTAAAACGCTCTGATTAAAATCTATGAAATTTCATATATGATTTCATGATTATAATGTCAGTTCTGCCTTAAGCTTTGGTTTTATTCAGCCAGTAAAAGTTTCAACAAAATACGCATTTCTGGTAATCTTGTATTAATCTCAAACTAGAGATATTTATAGAAAAAAAATACCAAATATTGAGCTCTAAACAGGATCGTTTGCGAACAGCACATGATTAATAGTGCGCAAATACATTCATTAGAGACGATGCGGGAACGTTTCAGGAAGACCACTCATGCTAGTCTCTGCATAAAAAGATTTAGCTCATTGATAATTAGTGTTGAAATTATATGTTTTGCTATAAGACAAACCTTTAAATCTTGGAATTCACTAATTGTTTGATACCTCAATATCAGTAGTACAAACATTTCCAATAAATATATTTTCATGTTTATTAAACTTGTTTTTGTCCAAGTCTTTATTAATTTGGTTTTTTCGTATTTTTAATCCGCGAATTACATCAATGCATATTATTTCTTTAAAATGTTTATGCATAAGAATATCTTATTAAATATGAAAGCATCGAGGGATTAACAACAAAATTTAAAATTAATAATTTTTTCGGCATTTTACTTCATAAATAAGAAAACATAAATTATGATAGTTTTAAACATTTATTGTAATTTTCCAATTGAATGAACATGCTAATAATTAATCGAATGATAATTAATTATTGAACTACTATTAGAGTAATTATCCTAACTATTAATTGTTTAATAAAAATTCCAAAATTCAATTTTCGATAGCAAATCAGTTTTTACCTTGTACTTAAATTCAAATTCTCAACTGTATATGACTTCAATGGAAAACATTTAACACAATTGCAGTAAATTTATCGACATAAAAATAATCAGAAATAGCATAAAAAAAATCCTGCAAATACTTTGCTTAATTATGTTCAGATTAATTATCGTAGTTATCTTCTATAAAAAAATACGCAAGAGAAAAAGGTAGTTTGGTAAATCTCAATTGCAAAATTTCTTCACGTTTAATTTCTCGACTGAAAAAAGTAATAGCAAATCATTTCAGTTCCATTTTTTTTCTTTTTTTTTTTTTTTTTACAGTTCACTAATGTAAACGTGAGAATGATATTTTGCATTTTTTGATTTAAATAGGAGGTAGAGTGGCAATTATTTATTCTTTTTTTGAATTAGCGTGTGAGAATATTTCAAGCTTTAATGATGGACTTAATTGGCATTTTAAAAAGCTGGCTAAAACGAGAGTAATTCGGTAGTTAAAATATCTTCTTATAAAAGAAAAAAAAACGCAGCAAAAATTATTCTTTTTTTCGTTTTTTTCAAATAAACACTAATGAGTTTTGTTTCCAGTTTTACTTTGTAATGATTACAACGTGCAGTGATATATTTCTGTCATAATGTTTAAATAATAAATGCATTATTTAGAAGTTTCTGTTTCATTGTTACTCTCTCAATAATTTCGTCACGAGTTTACTTTTCATTTATGTTATGTAAATTAAGCATATTTTCAATTATAAGTAACTAGAGAAATAATTAAAAATGCTTTCGTCTTAAAATAGATGCAAAAATCATTTTAAAAATATATGCAATAAATATTTTTAACTATGAATATTTATATTAAATAAATTAACTGAGATTTTAAATATATATATAATTCATATACATTTCCATATATATATATATATTCAGAAGTAAAATTTCTTTATAAAATATATTCCTTTTAATCTTTATTAATTAAATAATTTAAACATTATGGGATTCCTATTTCAGTTTATTTCTGAATTTTACTACCAGGTGTAGCATTAAATATGTAAACAAATTTAAAAAAATTTCGATTAAATGAGAAATTTACTGAAAATGCTGCGTAATAGTCGAGAATGTGAAAGTACATATATTTCATAAATATTATGCCATTGGAAGATGATGAAAATTCTATTACAATATTCAATTTTAAAAGCATAAACAAAAGTGGTATTAAATATTGATAGACAAGTATAAGGGCATATTGATTTCACTTTATTTTTCTTTGGATTGGGCAAACATCCTAATCAGTATGATAGAAGTAAACGTATAATAAAGAAATATATTTTCGGGGTTTCATATTTATCAAATCTTTGTTTTAAAATCGTATTGCAGATCATTATTTTAATAACGATTTTAAAAAAAATCAGCATCCTGAAAATGTATTAATTATTGTGTGAATCGTTTTCATCTGATGAAACAATAATCAATTCCTATTCTGTTTTAAATTACCTCCAGAAATTTCAAAATTGCCATGTGTTACAAAATGCAGTTTTATTGACAAATACAAGAATTTCCAATAAAACTGCATCATCATGATCAAACTTTTTTAAAAGTGGCAACATAAATTTAAACTGAACTAATAACAGTAGAGAGAATAAAGGTAATTTCGACTGGTTTGCAATTTATAAGAAAATGATGATTGAAGCATAAAGTTTACATCTCATCATTCATTAATTAATAATACTAATTTCATGTGAACAAAAATATCCAAACATGTAACGGTTTGTTTCCTTTGACTAATGTTGTTAATTTGTTTCCACAGAAATGAATGATTTCGCTTTCAAACTATAACTACAAAGCATGCAAAGACTGCTATCTAGATTTTTATTTCTAATTTCTTTGCTGTTTTTAAACACTGCATTAAATTAGTAATGTGGAAACTACTTTTATTGATTTGGGTTATGTGTTATTTAAATTAGTCAAGATGTGCATTTAATACAGATAGAAAAAATGGTCCATTTTGAAATCCGTTCAAAATTAATCTGCAGAAAGACGTTTTAATAATAATATTTATTTGCCGTAATCCTGAGAAGGCAGACATGCGTTATGCATATGGGGAAACTAAACAAAATGAGCAAATCCTGTTAAAAGATTTTCGCTCATGCCAATCCATTATTACTTTTTCCCATTTAAGTTATGTGCGATTAGACATTAGCATACGTTATATAAAATTTTTGATGAAAGCATATAAAATGATTATGTCGTATAGATAATGTATGAAAGTCTTTCATGAGTGCATAATAGAAAGTGTTGCTTCTCCTAATCGGTTCTTATCCAGTATTCCGGACATGAATGAGCAAATTTTTTCATACAAGGAGAGACGAAAACTGAAAAGTGGAAGTCAAACTGCTTTTCTGTTGAGAAAAATTTCAATAAATATAAATGCTCCACCCTTAACTATTTATGCATTTCAAGAGTTTTCAAAGCTTTCACCAATAACAACAATGAATGGTTAAATACAGTTGTGTTTATATTTTGAAGTAAATATGATAAGAAAGTCATGTTCAGTGGTTAATGTGTGAGAAATTAATAAGAGTGCTTAATAGAAGACACTGCATTACCTAATTACCTTTAACTTTTCAATCAGTTGAGAATTATTTTAGATAAAGACGTAATCATAGAAGATTGGAATTAATCCTCAAATAGAAAATAATTACAAAACAATATTTTATCTTTGCAATTACTCAAAACCTTCGTCGCTAACTTGTAAAATGTTTCATGGGAAGTATTTTATATATAGGAGATTTTCCAGGAGTGAAAGGCAGAGTGCGTTGTTTTCCTAGTGAGCTGAATAATTCATTAAAATCGTACCACTTAAGAAAGTAGAAATAGTAGGTTGAATTTATATGGTGGTCTAGACGCCAGACATAATTAGTGCATAAAGAGCTAACTGAAATGAGAAACTGCAGATTCTTTCATATTATGAAACTCACTAAAAGAAATAATTGCTATTGTGACTTAATGTTTCACATTGTATTGTAAATTATTTTCGTGCAGAGTAATAATTTGTGAAATTATATCTTTCACAAATGGAAACCATAATGAATGATTGTTGTCAAATAAAGAAAGATAAAATGTTCTATATAAGAACGAAAAATTATTATATACGCGCAAGGCATTCTTTTTTACCTAAACGCAATAGATTATATTTGTATGGCATTCTTCGTACGCCAGGCTTATATCTAGAGTATGAGACTAATTGGAAAAAATAAACGCATTGTGAAACATTTGAGCACATATTAGTACAAAATCAGTTTTGTTAAACTGAATATTTCACAAATAAATATAATAACGTAACGCTTTAAAAATATAGGTACACCGAAATTTCCTTAATTGCATCGTCATTTGTTTTAAATGAATGTTCCACAAATGAACGCGATAGAGAATGTTGTTTCAAATTTAGGTACACAGAACTTTCCTTAAAAACGTGTGACATTTCACATGCATACAATTATGTGTGTGCGCAAAAATATAGTCTATCCACCAATTTCTTTTCATCTGTCCTTGCATTAACCCTTAACTGGGGAGAAGCTGTATCTTAGACCTCTAAGGATGGACTTTCGGACACCCCTTATTCTCTTTTTAGCTGAATCGAATGGGCGGACACTGTAGCTTCTTGTTCCGTGACCTTCTATGCACATGCACTTTCTCAACAGATTTAAGTGGAGGCTTTTTTTTAATATTGCAAGCGATTTCTTTGCCCGATGTCTGTGAGACCGCACCTCCTTTTTAATGTTCCAACATTATACAAGGCTTGGTATATGGCTCTAAAACTTGATCCTCAAAATATCTTCCTATCTGCTGATCCTCTTCTGAAACAAAGCTCCAGGGTCTTTTAAATGAAAGTGATTTTGGTGATGATGAAAATTGTATAGAAGATTTTTTTTCAATGAAAGTTTGTATTCGACTGATTATGATACGTATGTTCAAATATAATTAACTTTTCTTATGATAATGTACAATTAATATCCAATTTAATCAGTCGAAAAATTAAACTAAGTATTTATAGGACTCTTATTATGCCTGTTCTGCTTTACGTGGAGAATTAGCGTTCCCTGAACACGTTCGAGAGAAAGATCCTTAAAATTGCCTTTGGCCCAATATTAGAGAGATGATGATTGCGAACTAGATGCAGTTTTGAATTATACAAACTCTATAGGGAACCACAGATAACACTGGTTATCCCGGAGCAATAGGTTAAGAAGGCTCGGACATATCTGGAAAAGCCCTGAAAACAGCGCCCTCAAAATATCCACTTATAAAAATCCTATGGGATCCCGGACCAGGGGCGGTCTCTAACTTTGTGGCTGGATGATGTGAAAAAAGACCCGAGAGTTTTGAGAATAAGGAACTGGAAGGGAGTTGCGCGAGATAGAAAACACTGGAAAGTGCGCCTGATTGAGGCAGCCAAGTTCTGCAAAGGGACATTGATAAGGTAATCGCATTAGTTACATTTCTGAAGATGAAAGTAATTCTACCGGGAGGAGAAGAAATCTATATGCCAATTACGCCGTTTTTGTAATCAGGTACCCATGTTATTATCATATTTGTCGAATTACTCAGTATCCAAAGACGAAGCGTGGAAATCTTTTAAGATTATCAAACATTCTTTCAAAAAAATTTTAAAGTTCGAATAAGATTTCCAAATGGAAAAATACTGAATTTTAAAAAGGAATCCATATTCGATATCATTAAATGTTATTGAGAATTATAATGGAAATAAATTTAACTAAATGAATTATTTATCTATTGCCTCATCATGGGCACATCCAATTTGTGGATGAAATGTTTCCGGTTTGGCGGTTGGTTCTTGCCGCCTGTTGAGTACAGAAACGGTGTGGGATCGGCTTCTCAGTACTGATGATATAATGTGCTTCCGACGGGAGGAATTGCACCGTGGCCAGTGATGGTCATTAGAACTTAACCATAGTTCACTTCTATGTTATCACAGCGTTCTAATGATTTAAAATTTCCTCGTAACTTCGGAGAATGGGGCCGTAAGATTAGCCGCTTTTATAATTGTCATCATGTTTTCCTAAATATACTAGAGATTTTACTTTGCGCATTTTTTTAGTTTAGTTAAAGAACATTTATATTAAAAAAATATTTCAGTAATACTATCATAAATTTCAGCGTAGCTATTTTGTTTTCTTGCAATATCAATACGAGAACAAGAATTTATTTGCAGAAATGCTTTCTTTAATAAGAAAATTTCTCCATTTATCCCTATATCATTAAGACAACAACCAAGTTTCATATTTTGTAGTAGTTTCTTATACATAAATTATCGTGGATTAACATCCTTTTATAAGAGATTTTATGTATTAAGTATTTTCTAAATAACTTTCCTTCATTAGAGATCGGCTAATTTTCCTAATTATCAACAGTTCGGTGAACCTTCAAATAGTAAGATTATTTGGAACCAAAATAATATCCTAATGAATACTCATCAATATATAATACATACTCAGCGGTACGCTTCCTCTTATACAATTGAAGAGCTTTGCAATTATCCTCTTACTTTAGTAATCAAAATTATAAATAATGATTTCCACATCAATTAGCTGTTAATTACAGTACCACTTGTTGTTAGAATAACTGCATAGTTTCATCAGTCTTTTGATGTTATATAATGTAAATTAAATATGAATGTAGTGAACGTTCTTTCTTCTGATATAGGGACTATTGTTTATGTAATGTACAGATTGTTTATAAATTTCTAAACAAGTTTAATATGATATAATTAGAATTTCGATTGCTGCAATTTAAATGCTCCGTTTGATTTACTTTGTCCATAATTGTATTTTAGAATATTAAACCCATGATACTATATTTTTTTATATAAAATAGACAATGTAGATTTTCTAAATTCTTTTCAAGATTTTCTATATTTCTTTGTTAGATGTTAGCCAACAATTATATTTTACATTTTCCCTACCTATGTCGATGGAAAAAAAAGAATGTAGTGATAAGTCCGAATATGTAAAAATAATACGAGGAAAATGAATTAAAAAATTTTTTTTGTTTAGTTTATTTTTAACGATTTAGCAGATGAGTTTTGTTGATATATGAAGTCTATTTTGAAAAGATGAGTATGTTGGCAAAATGATACTTATAGTAAATATAGCCAAAGAAATTTTATTTATATGTCCTAAATAACTAATTTTTTTTCATTATTGCAATTTTGCTCCAGTTTTTTTTTTTCATTTTAAATAATACCGAATATAACCTTAAATTATTTAATAATGCTTTTTAACAAAAGTTTATAATTTCACATAACATTATACAATAGCAAATGGAGATAATTTTTGCTTGATTTCTTGAATATATTAGTATGACCTTTAATATGCATATCGCTTTTGCCCGTAAAAATTGGCTCCTTTACCTTATTTCAGAAGACTACAAACAATTGAATTTACTTTCCCAATCTAGTTATTTTTTAGGCATTTCATGGCACATAGAAATAAAAGAAATCATATAGACCATAAATAAAATTAAAACCAAAATGATATTTAAGTATTATTTTATAGTTACTCATGAATATGTAATTAATCATTTCTGAATTCTATTTTGCACTATTTCTAATTTCAATTAATTTTCTTAAGAAACTTCATATTCTATTATTCTAAATTTTCAAAATACCCACATAACTAATGTTTGAGATATAAAAGGTTCTAATATAATTCCACGACATAAATCATTGATAAAAATTTATACTATATCGTAGCATGTATCAAGTGTATTATTCTGTCTATGAATATTGAATCTCGAATATCAGTTTCTCAGTTAATATTTTTCAAGTCCTGTACCAAAAGGGATCCTTTAAAATGTTTCTCTGGGCTGAATAATAGACCAAGTAGTCTCCATGCAACAGTAAAAAGTCTGCTTTTCATTTTTGTATTAACTATTTGAATCTTATTTAAATATTGGGTACTAATTTAAATATTGTCTTAAAGTTTTGGGTAGAAAATTATCATATTACAGTTCTGTGGGGTACTGAATGTTGTTCAGTGTCCAAATACAAGGCTCGATAGAAGAAGTGATCATAAACTATTTTATTTGAAGATGAATAGATTTTTACTCTCTAATTCCTAAGATATTCAAGATCATGTGTCTCAAAATGCTGAAATTTTCGACAAATTCCCTTCCTTTCTCAAAACCCTCAATTACACCTCGTGTTTTTAATGATTTGATATTAAAAAAATATGATACTTTGCTAATATTTAAGTAAATGTATGCTCGAAAATCTTTTCAGGGTTTTCAAAAAAATTTCTGA
>JAPMOR010109965.1:0-34673 GCA_026543865.1 Argiope aurantia
TAATTTTTTACTTTCCGACAGTATAAAAATCATTTTTGAGAGTTATCGGAAAGATAAGCAAAATCTAGTTTAATAATAATTAAAATTATAATTGATACTAAAAATTGCTCCGAGGTGTGAATTTCCAATCTCTAAAGTGTATCTTGGTCAAATTTGATAACTCTAAATCAACCGTGCTAACCTGCTAATCGTCAAATTAGAGTTATAAAGAAAAAGCCATACAAACTGGCAAACACGCACATTTCGACTTTTTCATAAAAAAGATATGTAGATATAAATATTTTTACTTAATTGCTTTGAATTATTTATGAGTTTCGCATAATTAAATAAAAGAAACTAAATACTTATTTGGTTATAAGCTATATTTATGCTTTCTAAAATATTATTTATTTCCGAAATCGAAAAAACCAGTTTTTTACATAAAAGAAAAAATGAAAAATTTATTTTAAATTTCGAAATGTTTTTTTTTATCGATAATATTCTATAATAGAGAAATCAGCATATATAGTTAATAGAAAAATAACAAAATCAATTAAATATTTTCTCAGTTATTTTTATTCTCTTTATATTTTAATTTTTTATACAATATTCTTAATAATTTCTCTTTTACTCTTATTGTATAAATTAAAGATTTAAAATTAATTAAACATTAAAAATTTATAAATTAGAGTTTTAAATAGTTTTATTATTCATCGTACTCCAAAAAAATTTATTATCTTTATATTTGAATTTTTATACAATAACAATTATTTTTAACTGTTATTGTTGAAAATTCTTAAAGGTTAAAAATAATTTTATTGTTTATTATACTCTAATAATTTATGTGACACTTAAAAATATAATGATCCCCATGTGGTAATTTCTATATTATTTCATTTTAAGAGAATCTTTAAAAATGTATTTAAAAATTTTTTCTAATTAAAATTTTTTCTAAATGTACCCGAGAGTGAAAGAACTAAAAAAAGCCAGGATCAGAAATAAACATTTAAAGCTATTCAAAATAATTTGTATTTTATAAATTAATCAAATTGCCTAATGATTTAATTTCTAAATATTCAAATTCATTTATATTAGTAAAACCTACAGAATATTATTTAAGACAAAAATTAAATATACTTTTCATATTATTAATTTCGAAAAAGAAATGTTTTTCTCTCTTTATGGTAATATGTAAAGAACTTGTAATTGTGCATTCAATCAGTTTTATAACACATAAAATGAAATATAACTGATACTTATGAAGTGCATAAAGTGAAATATATTTTTATCACCAGTATTCTATTATAATCAAGAAATGATTTTATGTTGAAAAACATCTAGGAATTCAAATTATTAGAAATTCAATTTCTTTCTCGTTAAAAAAAAAGATTTTCTAAAATTTGAAGACTCAAATTTTAATCCAGAATGGTTTACTAGCATAAAGAGGTACTAGCATTTCATACAGTGAAAATGAAAATGATTAGAACTGGAGAAAATTGTTAGAAGCTTTTAGCGGAAACTATATGATTTATTACTTTGCAGAGAGCGAAAACAGCTGAAAAATTTTCTATATCATTTGAAGACTCTTTTGGATTATAAAAATTAATACAACAAGAATGCAAATGTCACAAACGATTTTTTAAATACTGTTACGAATGCAAACCTTTGAAAAATTTAATCAATGATATTCAACAAAAATATTAAAGAACAATTGTCGTGTTAGGAGAAGTTTTAATATTTTTTTTTTAATTTCAGAATATTACAGAATATACAGAATATTACTGGATGAATTTTTCATGCTTCATGTTTTTTTTTCCCAAATTAGGATACTTACAAAATTCTTGTACATTTTTGAAGAAATCTTATAATGTGAAAGGACAAATAAAGAAAAAAAAATAATAACATAAAATATATAATAATTTCATTTTCAAATTCAGTATGATTCACATAAAATGATGGATATACACACTGGTGTGCAAAACTTAAGCAACAGGTATGTTTTTTGCCATAACTTCACGAGAAATCATCTGAGAGACATGAAATTCCGAAATGAGATACAGCATTTTGTTCTGAAAGAATGACGAAAGCATAGTTGCGCAGAAATGAATACAATGAATACAGTATGGAATCAAACAAAAAAGGATTTATTGAACTCATAGTATCGTTACACATGATTGTCTGTCCAAGAGGAAGAACAGCAAGCATATGTTCCTTAGTATGCGATATGCCCTCCCCTTACTGCAATAGTTGCTTCGCACCGTCTCCTCATACCCAGCACCAGATTGTCCAACAGTTCTTGAGGTAAGAGTGTCCATTCCACAATCAGCATCTGTTTAAGTTGTCGGGTGTTCCCAGGAGGATGTAATCGTGCCGCAAGGCATCTCCCCAAAGCATCCCACACATGTTCTACCGGATTTACATCAGGGGAGCACTCCGTCCAATCCATTCGAGTGATATCTTCACTTTCCAGGAGCTCCTCAACAGCACGAGTCCTGTGTGGCCGTGCATTGTCATCCATAAAAACGAACTCTGATCCAAGGGCACCTCGGAACAGACGTACACGGGGAAGGATCACCTCCTGACAATAGCGATCTCCAGTTACAGAACCTCTGTCGGAAACGTGGAGCTCAGTCCGCCCGTTCATCATAATGCCTCCCCAGACGACAACTCCAGGACCACCGAAACGGTCTCTTTCCGTGATGTTACAAGCGATTCCCAACGCCAGTTGATTTGGAGAGAGGTCAGGACACGGTTTCATCCCAGTAACATCCCAGTTATGTAACTTGACTTGTTAAGTTACTGATAATATTTGAGAATTTTCCTAGAATTACTATTGATGGATTAGTGGTTTTACATCACAACTGAGATGTATTGTATTTTGTTCGAAATTTTTATGCAATAATTTTCTTGATGAAAAATATTGTCTCTTCTGATATGAGAATTAACTGATTATAGTAATTAATCACTACATTATTTACTTCAATTCTTTTAAAAACAAACAAACAGGGGATAAATTTCTAATAAGGTAAATCCTAGCTTAATTTAACTTTATAGAAATTTCGGATAGTAATTAAAATGCAAGAAAAATCGCCTCGCGCGCATTTGAGAGTTTAGTTTAGTTATATTAGCGTCCCGTTGTAAAGCAACACTAGGGCTATTTCGTAAGGACCTCGTAATTGTGAACAACTGTCAGATGACGAAGACGACTCCTGAGCTGGCACCCCCTCTCCACTCAACACCACATCACAACCGCGGTAGGACGTTTGGCCCTGAGGGATTTAAAGTGTAACGTTTAGTAAAATTTTTAGCGTTTTAACGGTTAGTAAAATATGAAATACATAAGGAGATCTTTCTATTCAGACCGAATTTTCAGTTTTTAGTATATATTACTGAATTTTGGATAAAACTAAAAAATTGAAGGAGATATATGTAGCTACTTGCTTTCTATTTTTTGGGACTTCTTTTAATTTGTAAATACATTTTTTTTAAACAAGTTTATAAAATCTATTTCCTCCTCCTAGAGAGAAATGCAGACTTATTGTTTAGTTATAAGTTATTAAAAAATGAAAGAAACTTCTTAAATTGATATAGTTAAATACAAATTAATTTGTAGCAATGAAATATTCACATTTTTTATATCGATAATGAAAATATTTAAATATATATATGTAATCCTATGTGTTTAGGCATTACATCAGTATTGTACATTATTTAAATTGCCTGTAGAATTTTAATTTACACGGGAAATTTTTATAGCTATCTTTGAAGTGGGATTTTATATAACAAAACTAAGAGTACTTCCCTTTCTATTTCGGTCTGAGCAGCAGCAGTTATTCTGGTCTATTGCATCATTTCAAGGCACCCAAAGGAACGAAGTTTTCTCCCAGATTCCACAGGGAATACCGAAAAAAACTTATCGATGTTCTGATCTCTTTTTTTTCAAACGAAATCTGAGGTCCGAACGAAAAAAAGCCTTATTTTTTCAAACCGAAGTATATCAGCTGTTAGAGAATACTTATTCCTTTATCGGATGCAGTATCATCTTGTTCGATATGGAACAAGGAATTCCCTATACCGGAAATAGAAGATATACTGCTTTTCTAAAAGAAAACTATGTTTATAGGAAATTAGAAATCGATGTGTTAAATGCGTTGGTCATTGATTGTTGGGATTTGAAATGGGAGAGAGAACTGGAAACTGGAACTGTCTGGGAAACATAGATGGTTGATAGGAATTTTAGACTATAGATTCCAAAGTAAATTCTTTGACTTACAGTGGTGGCCAAAATTGTGAACACATTTGAAAACTTTTAAGTTTTCAAACTTTGTATGCTTATATAAAATATAATATTTCACAAAATAGAAACTCTTGTATATCATTTTAAAGAGAATTTAATGCTGATTTCAATACAAAAAAAAATTCAAATATTTACAATACAAAAAAGTTGAGTGGCAATAATTATCGATATACTTTCGAAGTTGATGACTGCAGTGAGTTATCAGTTTTTAGTAGGGTAGCCTTTATTTTTTATGACAGTTTCACACTGTGTGTTATTGAGCTGGCAAGAGGTTTACGCTCTTCCTTCGTTATTACATGATGCCAGGAAACAATTATAGACTCAATTAATTCTCTTTTATTTGATGAACGCTTCACATGTACAAGAGTTTTCAAACGGTGCCATAATTTTTCAATTATTTTGAGGTCAGGACGGTTAATAATATGATAATAGTTCAATATCTTTGTACTAAACCACGCTTTCGATATTTTTGCTGAGTGGCAAAGAGTTGAATCCTGCTGAAAAATAAATGATTTGTTGTTGGGAAAGAGATCACTGACGAAAGGTGTAAGTTTTGGCTCTAGAATATTTGTCAATGTATATTCTTGCATTTAATGTCCCATAGATAACATGAAGGAGACCAATAACTTCTGCTGCATGACTAGGTCCTAACACTAATTGAGCTCTTCATAGTTGCCTAAATGCAGTCAGGCTGTAGCTCTTCGCCTATTCTATGTGCTATATATTTTCGCCATCACTACCGAATAACAATATCTTTGATTCATCACTCCGAATAACTTGAGATCACTGATCATCGGTCCAATTAATGTTTTCCTTTCCCCACTGAAATCTTTTTATACGCTGCTGTAAATTGAGATAAGGATTTTTTCGTTGAATTCTATCTCTTAGTTCAACATCCAATAATCTTCTCTTGATTGTTCTTGAACTGACGTAAATGCCAGAATCCTTCAATAGACTTCTGATGGCCACTGACGGTATTCTTCTATCTTGGAGACATAGTCATTTTATTCTTTTATCATCAGAAGATGCGGTGCATCTTTTCCCTCCATTTCCTGCTTTGTTTTTAATTGAATTTGTCTCCTGATACATAAACAAAACTTTCAGACTCCAGATGTAGTCAATGATCCACCCACCTCTCTTGCAATTACAGCATAGGAAAAACCACTTTCTTTTAACATAATAATATCTTTCTAGGTGTCCAATATTTTTTTTATTTGATGTCATTGCTTCTTTAAATATTAGAAATATTTACAAACATTCAAACTATGTATTAAAAGGTTTAACAAAACTTCTACCTTCCAATTTGATTACATAAAAACAATCTTAATTCTGCAGAAAAAAGCACAATAATGACATGTTCCAGCTTTAAACATGATGTCAGCTTCTGCTAGCAGTTATTAACATTTGATTGGTTCCTGGAACAAGAATAGTGATTTGCCAGGAAAGTTAGAAATTGCAATCCACTTCATCACTGTGTTTGTTATTCAGATTAAATTAAGAATAACTTTTTTTGTATTGCAAATATTTCAATTCTGATTTTTGTATTGAAATCAGCATTAAATTCTCTTTAAATGATATGTAAGAGTTGGCACTTTGTGAAATGTAACATTTTCTATAAACATACAAATTTAAAAAATATAACGATTTTCAAAAGTGTCCACAATTTTTGCCACAACTATAGTTTGGGGCTTAAGGAATTGAAAGGGGTTTTTTTTTCTATAAAAATAATAAGGAATGAAAAAAATGCTTTCTTTCAAATAATGAATAATTTCCATTGCTGATTAGTTTAAATGCATCAAAATTTCAATTAAATTATATAAGCACCGCATTTTTTTAAAAAAATTATAAATTAGTAAGCAGGTAAAATATATTCCTGGTAACCTAACATAATGTAAATAGTCCGAGTGAATTAATAGCGAACTTGGTTAAATAATTATCTTAAATACTATTATTCGATATTGAAAATTATTCCAATTTTTACTTCAAATTATTAAATGCTTTTTGTCAGGCTTTCTCTGAAGTATTTGGTTCGTTTATAACATCTTCCAGTTATCAGCTTGCATGTATATACTTCTTTAAAATGATGGTGAAATTTCTGCTTTAAGGTGTTTCTTCATATTAACCTTAATATACACTTTATCCATTTTTGCATTTTTTAATTGAAAGTGCAAAATGAGTTCCATCTCGATAGAACCGAATAAAGAATATATAATTGGACTGGTAATTAGCAAAAACTTTAAATCAATACACTCGATTAAACATGCATTTCAAATTTTTATATAGCGCAATGCTTTCCTTTGCAAAACAATAATTATAATAAACATTTATCCCGTTTAGGTAAAGTTATGATAAAATATAAATCTTCTTCCTTGTCAGTAGATATAAATGAAATATAGTAGCAATTTAAATATCATATAGAAAACAATTAGAATTTCAGAGTTAAAAAGAAGCTTTTGAATTTAATATGTTTCAAAATTCCTAATTTTTTCCAAATACAATGTGAAATTAAAATTTTTAAATATTCATATGATTTTCCATTTATAAAATAAAGATAATTTATCATAAATCCAACATTTAATAAAATATCATCAAAAATATTTTACTATCTTTAAAAATATATCAGGATAAAGAGATATTGATTATCATTTTCTTTAATAATTTTATTCTTTCTCATAATTTTACAATATTATTGCTTTTTCTGAATTTTAGTCTTTATTAAATGCCATTTTGTATCAAAAACATTATGAAATAGTAATTCATAATCATCTTCAAATCCATACAATGCATTTGATACAGTGACGTGGAAATTACGCATAAAAACCGAACCACTCGTATAAATAAATGCTTCTAGATTAATATGCAGGGTTTCAATCCTAATTACGCATAAATGAAAGCAGAGGAGGGAGAGTAATGTGGACAAATGCAGGTGGTTTCTTTCCTAGATTGAGACGAATGGAGCAGGTGATATTTTCACGGAAATAGAGTTACTCAGAGTGGAAAATTTCGTAAAGATTCGATGCAATTAATCTGATTTATTTCCTACGATTTTCGGAAATACAGAAGACAAAATATGATATTATTCATGCCCACTTTCTGCCCCACTTTTCCATCCCATTGAAATGGATCCCATATACCGATTAGATAAATAATTCGGAATGCAAATTTTGCACATGATTTATGAAAATGAAAAGAAGTAAATGTGTTTATATTGACGTTATTTAAGACTGGAATGGATTACTTTTTTTGTATTTATAATAAAATCTGATAAATGCGAAGACATTAATCGAATTTATTGACGCTGTTTCTTTCCTAAAGGTATTTTCTTTTGTATATAATGGATAGGGAACAATTGGTACGCTTTCATCTTTTCAGTGTTTATCATTTTATATTTATAGGTAGAATCTTGATCTCAGGATTTATGGATCTTAGAAATAAATAAATAGATATTTAAGCAATGAATAAATATGACAATATTAGTTTCTGTTCACCCTCCTTATATCTAAATGCAGTACAATTGGACTAAATTTCTTTTGTTTTAATGGGTTAAAAAGTAATAAATGTTGTCTTGGAAGAGTAAACATCTTTTTTTTCTGTGTTTTCAATTATAAGAACTTATTTTCCAATATAAATACCAATAAAATTAATAGAAAAAATATCCTTTTAATTCATAGATAATATAGCAACCTCTTTCTTTATATATTTCTAACTTGTAACATGTTATTATTTCATCTTAAAGTGATTTTTTTTTAATTTGGACACAAGTTTAGCTACATCGCATAATAATATTATTATTCATGGTTGAATTTTCATTTTGAAAGTATTAAGAATTATTTCCTTTATTTTTAACTGAATTCCAAAAACAAAAAATATAAATTAAAAGAATCTAATAATTTTCTACACATTTTTGCATAATCTTAGGAACCATATTAATTATAATTTTAAAATCGCATATCAAATGCAGAAAAATTATTTAATTTAGCAAAAATATCTGGATTTTAGAAATTTTTAAAATTATTATTATTTATTTGGAAATTATGCATTTTTCCAATGCATTCCTTCATTCTTTTAGGAACTTTTATTCTTTGTAATTTGATCCCACTTTTGAATTATTAACTACACTATTTACATCCTCAGTAAAAAATAATTACTTAATTACATTTTTTGTCTGTTAAATTTTAATCAACTGTAAATAAATTTAAAATATTGGTAATATATTTCCTTTACACTTTGTTTATCAAGAAAATCTAAAATTTATAAATGCTTTAATTAGTTAGATAAATACAGTCAGTTAAAAATTTATATAATAGGGATTATTTCCTTTCTTTAATAGCTCTATTCCATTATTTAAAGTAATAGATATAAATATTTCAGAAAGAATGAAAGAGAATCTAAATCTTATTTTATTTGCACTATTTGAAACGAAGCTGTTTATAATTCTGCCTGTTTCTGCATTTGTGTCTTAAATCGCTTTTTTATTGTTCTATGTATCAAGGCAAATATTGAAAGTAGG
Organism: Argiope aurantia; assembly: GCA_026543865.1. NCBI lineage: Eukaryota > Metazoa > Arthropoda > Arachnida > Araneae > Araneidae > Argiope > Argiope aurantia. The sequence continues at coordinate 8,787 of JAPMOR010109965.1, forward strand.
ACAATTTCTATTCTACCCATTTAAGTTCTAAAGGGAAAAGAGTCCTTTTTCGCAGCAATAGATTCACACTTTTAGGGTAAAGGAAATTGGAAGGATAGAATGGATTCAGAAATAGAATTTTTCAAAAGCGAAAGATTTTAAATTTTAGATCCTTAAAAGATTTCTTTAGGTGGATTCTGCTTTCATAGATAAATAATTTTCTAATAGGACATTCCAAGAATTTATGAAATAAATATTAAGAAGAAAAGAAAAATAATATGAAAAAATGGTCAACAATCCTTCTTACTGAGTTTCGTATTTTTGTAACAAATGTTAAAACTTTAGGAGTTCATGCGATTCTATTATGATAACTTTATGTGTTTCTTATTTCTTCCATCTGAAGTATATAATATTCAATTTAGTGTAGTAATATTAAAGGCCTGATTTGAAATAATATTTGAATTCTGTTGGGGCCCGAGCTCAAAATTTTGAACCAGTCTGAAGATGATAATACCTGAATCAATTATTTACCGCTTCCTTTCTCTAAAATACTTTACAACGGTAGAGGAAGGGCATTTCTTCATTAATTAATGATTTAAAATGTACTATATCCTAATATACAGACGATATTGGATCGAACTGTTGAAGCCTGTGATCTCAAAGTCAGAACCATCAATTCCAGAAACAAAGAAAATGTGATAATACTCAAACGATTCATCTTTGATGGCCCTCGATGATTTAAATCGTCTTATCACAGAATTTGAACAGAATATTATAATTCATAATCTCTTAGCACTATGCTCAAATATCCAGTTTGGTATCAGGAATTTTCATCTGTCGCCTGGTTTTAATTTTTGATTCTAATTCGAAAAAATGTATTTTTGAAATTTGATAAAAGATTCCTTTTTAATGCAATTTTACTAAGCAAATCAAATTTAAAGTAAATGCATAACTACAATGTATATTATCTGAACAATTATTTAACACAGAATGCGGGGTTTTCTTTAATAGTATAAGCGTAAAAGTTAAAAATTTGGCAGAATTCTATGATAATGTGTTATATTTTTTATTGTGTGGTTAGTGTAAATGTAGTATGATACTAATTCTATTGTACTACTGTGTATTACTTTTCTATTATAAAATACTTTCACTTGCCCTCTCTCTCCCCCCCCTTTTTATTAACTATTTTTCAGTATTACGTTTTTGTCATGCACTAAAATATTTAAGAATTTTTTACTGAAAAAAAAAATGCTTTTCTTTATTGCCGATTTTTTTTCAAGTTAGAAAAAAATACTTTGCGTAAGATAAGTTTAAAAAAATAAATCAAAATTTAGCAATAAAATTTTACAAACTTCAAACATTCTAAAAGTAATATTTTTACCACACATAAGTTGCAATTCCTATTTTGATTCCTTACTCTTTATATTGATGGAGAAAGAAATACGATTATTTAAATAAATGGAATAATCAGACATGTTCACTTTTTTTCACTAATACCTTATCTAAGCTCATTTTCATTATGCTCACAAATTCTATAAATTTCTAAATTGTACCCATTTGTATTGAAATTAAAAGCATTCATAAAATCATAGGTCACATTTTAATAACACGAGTAGGAATCTAATAAAAATTATTATTTTTTTATATTATTATCAATTTGATTGAGAAGAAATTCATCCTTCTATTTAATGATATTTAACTCTTATTTGTTTATTAAAATTTTTAAATTTTCTTAGGAAACGCTCCTTATAATAAAATTTGAGGTTTAATAATTTATATTCCAGTGTAAACTTTAAAGAAATGATCCAAACCTTTTAGATAAATAGGATTTCGTTAACTTTAAATGTATAAGAAAGAAAGTTTTAACTTTTTAAAAAGAACCGAATAAAAAAATATGCAATAATTCACTAATAGTTTAGCGAATTTCCGGCAGTTTGAAACTGAAATAATAAACTTCGTTCCTTTCTCTGCTTTTCTATTGTACTATTACTTAAAATAATAGCTTAAAGCACTTAGAATTGAGGAGAAATTTCAAAATATCATTTTTTTTTGTATCTTTATAAATACGATCCTATCTTAATGTTTGCTTTTTTTATTTATTTTACGAATCTTCAATTCATCGTTTTAAACAACGGGTAAAATAGAAAAAGTAATACTGTTCTTTCTTTTTTCTTTAAATGCGAAACTTTCCATCTATCTTCTACCATAAAATGTAAATATATTTTTATATCAAAAATTAAGTAAAATATGAAAGAATAATGCCGAAAAACATCATAAGACTTTATGTAATAAGAAAATAAAAAGTAAAACAGTTGAAATGACGCAGCTGTCTAAAGTAAAAAAGATAAATATTTTCGAAAGAAAAATTATTTTACATGAGTGGAATCATATTTTTAAAGAAATATTTAACGAAAATATAAAATATATTGGAAAAGGAAGGAAGAAATAAAATCTTAGAAAACAGAGGATACGAACTCATTTGAAACTTTTTTCTCTCTCTTAAATAGTTTTAAAAATTTAGATATTCAGCATTTGGTCAGATCTTTTAATATTTTCTGTCCAATGCGTTTTCAAATATCTTCAACAACTGGCATTATTTGAAAGGCATAAGTTTTTTTTCTCATTTTCAAGTCATTTCTTCTTTTTTTATTTCGTATTTTCCCTTTTTTTATATATGAAAGCAAGTTTATTATTCCTATTTTCATATACATGTAAAAAATTAAGTTAATCTGAAAATAATATTTAATCTGGGAAAGCAATTGTTTCCAAAATTTTTTTTGAATAATATCATTTATGATTGGAAAAAACTTTCCATGTACGACCATCTACTAAAATTATAAAATATATACTATTTATTATTTGAAAATGACAAACTCGTCATTTAACATTCCACAGATAAATCCTCTTTTTGTTGGCGTATTATGTAGTAATTCCCTAGTGATTTCAACTGATTAAAATCTTAAATCTTTGTTTACGCGAAACGAAGTACTCAGATAAGAGTCTTGGATTAACTAGGCAATCACTTTCAGATGTCATTTCTACTATTTTGCACAAGGATTCAAAATGCATGAATCTGATTGCACCTCCAACAGTAAGTCCTACCATTAGGAAGTATATTACACTTATTAGAGATTGAAACATGAATTAGAGATTGAAACTTAACAGAATGAAGAAAATTTATTTCGAAAATTAGGTAGGTTTAGTTTTACAAAAGTTTAAGCTCAAAGTGAGAATTCAAAATGAAATCTCATTAAATGAAGTTACAACTGTATTTCAAAACTGCAATTAAACCAGAAATTGATGTGCTGTGAAAAATATATATTTAAAAGAACTATCAAACTCTTAATTCTTTGGAAGTTAAAAAATGTTTGATATTTCTTGAAATCTACTTAAATACTGAGAATTTTTAAAACTGCAGATTGTCGTATAGAAAAAAAGCTGAATTTAATCTTACTTTTAGAAAGAATTTTTTATTTATTAATCTCCATTTTTTTTGTAGTAGAAGACTGCGCAAGAATTAAGTTGCATGAATCAGCAATTAAAAATCGTTGAAATATATTTTGTTGAAATATTTCAATTGCCTAAACCATAATTCAAGACCATCCAAATTCATCTTAGCTTCCTGGTCATGAAAAATCTAAACTTTTACAATAAACAGCAATTTTGAAGAGCTTTTTATGTCCTAATGATCAAACAGAGGAAAAAGTTTATCATGTGAGAACATTATTCTAGGATCTGTTTTAATTAACAACTTTTATAGTGGTAGATGCTTCGTTTCGAACCAAGATGGGCGTCTGATTGAAGAGATTTACCAATTCCCATTCGAACAAGGAAATAAAACAATCCAATTAAGCTTCGGGATTTTTCTTACGGTCTCGTGTGACAATACCGGATATTATAAAGGACGCAGTCTTAAATCATTGAACCTTGAGTAAACGGTGCGGAAAAGCTGAGGTGGAAAGAAATGGTTGAGAAGAAAAGGAAATATTAGAAAAATCCAAAATGTGAAAATTGATCGATCATGCTTTCTAGGTAACTAACACAATTCTTTAAAACATACCTAAATATACAGTTGTTTTCCTTTAATGAAATTAGTAATTCTTTTCAAGTTTATTATTTTAATTCACAGTTATTTTTTCTTTGAATAGATAAAAACCTCACAGTATCTTCTAATATCAGAAAACTATGCATATCTTATCGTTTTAACAAGATAATTTGTTCGACGCGGAATTTCACACATTAGTAAATTTCTCAATCATAACCAATTTTTTGTAGTACTTGATTAATTAAAAATATTTAATTGTGATTTCCTGCCATTGAAATTTTTATTACACTCCATGCCTTATATTGTGTGCTACGCTACAATATGATATTGTGTGCCATTGTGTATTATATTTTATTTACGTGCGATGTCGTCTCTAACTTTCATTATTAAACCAGCATTTTTGATGTGCTGCTTTACACTGATTAATTTTACTCCAAAAAATATTTTTTTACAATTGTCAAAATATTTAAATATTATTTTGGCACTAGAATTGAACGCATTTGCATTCTGCAAACCGTTCTGATACTCTAAATATATCTGTTTTGTTTTTTCTTCTACAATTAACATAAACATAGATATTATTAATTCGAATTAACAAAAAAAAAATAGTTCAGTTTTATCAACATTTTTTTGCGCAGATATGCATTAGATATTGACTAAATGGACAGAATTCCTTGTCTGTCACTCTGTCTATGCATGACTGTGCAAATGCGTTGATTCAAAGTGCAACAAAATAAGCTTAAATATGTGTATGCTGTCTTGACATCATTAATTGTTCTACTGCATCAAAATTGAACTCGGTTAAAGATAAGAAGTTATTTTCGTACGTGACTAAGCTTGAACTACTAAACCCCATACGGTTTTCGTGTACCAGAAAATCTATAAGGCACTTCTGTTGTTGAATGTATTATTCACAATTATATGTGCGCATCTAAATAATATTTGGCTACCAAATTTAGTCTTTTACGTTAAAATGTTACTCTAATGGAACACCAATGACCTTCTTTCTAAAGAGAAGCTCAGGAAAATTGCTATCTCTTGCGATTGATTCTAAACATTCAACATTTTCCAAGTTGCTTACTTCCAAAAACATATAATTAGTTAATCACTTTGTCTATCACAACACAAGCCTATGATTCAACCCAACCATCTAGTTAATTGTTTCTTTTATGTTACCTCGTAAATATTGTAGACTATTGTCTTTTTTTAGAAATTAAAGGTGAATCAAATGCGATTTACGCAGCAACCAACATGTAAAACAAGATTGATAAAGATATTCATGATTGATTGGATATTCATGAAAAATATACTCACAATTCATATTATTTACAAAAAAGGAAATAATCATTTAAAATAAATCATATTTCATTGAAAAGGGAATCGTGAACGTAATTGGGATAAGATTCTGTCACTAAACCATAAGAAACTGGTTTTCCAAGAAACACTGAACATCCATTGGTTGTTTTTTAAAATTTATTTTAATGATTTTTACTTAACGGTTTTATTATTTATTTATTTTAATTAAATACAAGTAATAAAATATTTATTCATCTTTTTATAAAGCATAGATTGGATTTAAAAATATTATAAATCGCAGATATAGTTTCATTTAATTTTGTAGTCAAATTTCCTTTAATCCAAAGAGATTTCTTCAACACAGAAACTCTAAACAACAGGAAGATTTGCAACTCTCCAATCAACGGGATTCGATCATGCGCAGACCAACCATTCTCACTTGCTTTAGCTTGAGATGCCACAAAAAATTACAAATAAGAAAAGATAATAAAAAAATATAGAGTCAACATCCCGAACAAAAAGAATCGCAAGTGGAAAAGGAAAGGAAATTATAAAAAATGCCGCTCCGGGGTAAGATCGCGTGTTGCGTTCTCAATAGGGAATACGATTCTTTTTTGGCACATCCGTAAAGTCTTTATTTTCTCTGGGGACTTCTCTCTTTACATCCACCTTTCGTCTTCTGTATTTGTTTTGTAAGATTCGACGCTTTTATAGAAATTCGTTTAGATTCGAAAGAAGAAGTAAAGATAGAAATAATTCTAATATGAATCTTGTGTTAGCGGTGTATCCGTCAAGGCGAAAAATATAATTGGATTGTTCGGAAAGGTTTGGATTTCACCTGGTGAGTTTACAAGGTTAAATGAGTTATTGTTCTGTAGGTTTTTTTTCTCTTCTTAGGAATGAAATGTGAAAGTTGTAGTACGAATTTCTTAATCAATTCCATTCAATGTCCATTGATTGTGTTAACAAGTTTTAATTTAGGAAATTTTATTACTGTTGCTAAATGTTTTTGTCATATAAATAGGATGGAACAGGAAATTACTGGTAAACTTTAAAATAAATCTTTTAACAAGTTTTTTTTAAAAATTAAATCTCTTAACAAGGTTCTTTTTTTAAATTAAATCTTAAGGGTGTTTTTTTTTTCTATCTTAAAAGAAGGATGTTTGAAAATAGGATTTTTTTTTGATTTTGTAATTAACTTTTGATCTTAACTATATCAATTTAATGGAATGATTCTGAAATTCAAAAGAAATGAATATTTGCGTGATGAGTATAATGATAAGAATGTAGCTTCTTTATTGATTTCAATAAAAGAAAATCTTTTTGAGAGTTTGGGATTAAATTAATATTTGCATGAGAAAGCAAAATTGGTGTTTTGTAATATAAATGATGTTGCGATTTCAAAAGTCAATCGGCATTCTACAAATTGATGATAATTATTTTGAATTAATAAAATTGAATAAATAATTTTACTCCAGCTTTTAAAAGAATTTCATTTTTTTTTATTTGCTGAGAGCATTGCATTTATTTAGTGACGGTTGCCTAAATGATATTAGAGTAATAATTCTTTATTATTATATTTAATTAAAAAATTATTTTTAGTAATGTAGTGGCGGGAAAATTTTCTTGTGGTCGTCGGGACAACTTCACTTCCGTTTCATCAGAAATTCTTTTTCGTTGGGCGCCAATGTAGTGGTATGTAGATTATTATGATCTGTGCAGGAAGCAACAGGACGAATGTTGTTGGAAACATTTCTTTAATAATCACATTCACACACTTAAACAAAACACAAAGACAAGATATTCATGCGCGCGGCTTCACAGTTCAGCATCACAGCTCATTCCAATTACAATCGCAATGCACTATGGGATGGCCTAAACAGGCATTGCCATCTAGTATCTGAAAGAGAAGATAAGAGTAATGCAACTGCTACAGTAATATATTATGAATATTACTTATAAATATTATAATAATTATAAATAATTATTTAATTTTTCATATACTGAAAAAATCATTTTTTAGTTTTAATAAGAATGATGAAATTTTCAAAACGATTTATATTATTTAATAATAATGTATGCTCTACTAATTAGTAAATTTTCATTTTTTTAACTATGCAAGCTTTTATAATTTCATATAATGGGAACGTAAAATAAAGAAGACAGCCTCATTATTTCATTATTTATATTTAATCATTGTATTTCACTTAACACATTAACTGCAGAATATATATATATATATTTTTGAAAATTTTGGCAGGATAGTTAGGTACATGCATAAAAATTTGTTATTGTTATTGAAATTAAGTTTTGTTTGTAAGATATTTGTTATTTTTGAAAAAGTTATCTCTATTAAATTATAAATAAACTCATTTCAATAAAAGAGCAAAAGATTGAGTAACTAATAGATCGTTGCTATAACTTCTAAACTGCATATTCATGTACGGTATTTCATAATAATATAAAAACCAAACCAAAAATATAATGCCCAAATATGACAATTCTGCTCCATTGAACTAACAAAGGAATTTCAAATTCGTTAGCTATTTGTAAACAAGAAAAGCAATACACACTTTCTGCAACTACATTAGCCTTCAGATGCATACAGGGTGTTGCCAAACTAATCGTCCATACTATAAGGGATGATAGAACTCGCCAAAGCAAACAACTTTCACCATACAATGTGGAGTCGGAACGCAAATGCCGGGCCGCTAGAGGGTGCTTGCTTCGCAGAAATGGAGAATACAATAAAGACCAAGAAGACAAAGAACCTTTATTTATAACAAATTCTCAAATGAGCGACCGGCATCTGTAATACAGGCTTGGATCCCGCACGGAGCCTTCAGATGAATTGGATCCCGCACGCGTTAGAATATTCCTGGCATATCACGAAAGTCTGGGGCTGCAGCGCTAATTCGAGCGACGAGGTCCTCTGGTGACGCGATGGGTGTCTAGTACACGACACATTTTAGCTGTCCCCAGAGAAAAATAATCTAAGCAGGACAAATTGGGAGATCTGGGAGGCCAAGAACCTGGCCCCCCGCGGTCAATCCATCTGTTCGGAAAGGCAGTATCCAAGTAGTTTAGTACATTCCTTCAAAAAATGAGCTTGTGCTCCGTCATGCTGGAATCACATGATGCCTCGAACATTTGCTGGTACATGTTGCAGTAAATCAGACGGCATCTGCTGGAGGAAGATAAGGTACTTTTATCCATCTAGGCGGTATGATAACAGATACGGCCCCGTTAAGTGATCGTGGCTCATTTCGGTCGGCTACCATTCGGACGTGTACCATGTGGATTTAATGCAGCCCACACATGATTGTTGTGCATATTAAATACGCCATCACAAATGAATGTAGCTTCATCCGTGAACAGGACAGATGCTGCAAACTGGGGCTGTAGTAAGGACCAACTTGCAAATTTTACAAGTTGTGGAAGATCAGTTGTCTGTAAGACCTGGACCCGCTGGAGATGCTAAAGGTGCAACCTTTCCTCGCCTCACACACGCCATACCGTCGTATGGTGGACCCCTTGCCCCGACCTATTGATCGCGTGCTCTTTCAGGCTGGTTGTCCACTGTCTCCATGATTGCCTCTACTCGATTTGTCATTCTTGTGATCGTAGTTGACCTGTATCATGCCTTTCGCCGCGAAATGAACCAATCTCCAAATAATAATCGCTTCTGTAAACTTGAAATGTTCTCCGATCGGATAACAACCTGTTCGGAAAACGCATCCTGTAAATTATTACCACTTCGCTGGTATTGCCGTTTGCACACCCGTACATGAAGAGCATATCTGCCTTCTCCGAACTCGAATAGTGCGGCATCTCTGGGGAGGAATAGCGTCAGAATGATGGGCTCTGAGAAAGAAGATGATTTATCTACTTCAGACGAAGCGCCCTCTCGTAGCGTTCCAACCCCGCACTGAATGGTGAAAATGTTTGCTTTGGCGATCTCTATCATCTTTTATAGTATGCACCATTAGTTGTGCAACACCCTGTGGAGTAAACTGTGAGGTGAGCTAAATATAATTTTGACGCCGATTATTGTTTCAAAATTTCAAAATTACTAAATTGGGATCGGTCAGCTAATGGGTTAAACGTTTTGCACCATTAATACTGTGCATGGTGTAGAAGCAAAATACTGCCCTCTGTTATTTCCGTAAAAGCAGAAGTTTGGATTTTTTTTCAAAAGTAAAATGTATGATTCAGAAACTGGTCATACACCAATAAACCAAAGAATCTCGAGGAAGAACTATTCAAAACGCCATTGCATAAAAATCAACACCAAAAAATCAAATGAATTAGAAAATACAAATTCCGGAAATTATAAAATAGATTTAAGAAAAACGCTCATGAATTTTTCCTAAACTAATATTAAATTATCTAACAACTGTTATGTTAACATATTTACTATGCAAAAATAACTTTTGTATCAGAATAGGAAAATTTAATGGATTAATTTGGCGACGATGAGCGGTGAAGTTTCAAGCAATGACAAAATCTTAAAACAGTGATCTCAGAATATATTAATATAATAAATCTTTATATCTAAAATATCAAAGAACATTGATCATTTCAAAATTATTAAAAATAAATTTTCTAATCAAAATTGGCAATTGGATTATGATCAAATTTATTTTTATTTCTTATCTTTAAAATTGTTTATTTATTTACAATATCTGAATAAAATTGCAATTAGACTAATCATATTCTGAAAGATGAAGAATGAACTAAACTAATTTTTGTCTTCACATTTTATTAATAGACTTAAAATTTATAAAGCTATTCCATAATGGTAGAAGAAAAACAATTTATTGATTATATTTGGGATAACATATTATCGGTTGAACTTACTCCATACAATGATTCGATTTTTACAATTTTTTTCCTTTCCTAGTTTTCATTCTTAGGTTTTAAAGTTATTCTAGCATTACAGTATTCTTCTAAAATTAATTGACGATATGAATTCTTAGCACATGTTCATTGTTTCGATCGCAATATATATGTGCAGTTGGTTCTTATAATCAGTTGCTGGTGAGCAATAATGGTTTGTCCATTAAATTTGCTGAGTTGCAGCATTAGCTAAAATTACTTTTAAAACTTCAATTTTCAATTTGTAATCGAAATTACTTACGAATCACCATGCCGAATGTTTCACATCCTACATTTCAAAGATGTTCCGTAAAATTTATTGTTACAGGCTAAGAAGTTATTGTTTAAGGCTAAGAAGTAGATGAAGAAACAGGGAAGTATTTCTTACCTTTTAGGTCATTCGAAACTTAATTGCTTCTCCGTAAAATAACTGTACAGGATTTTTATCATCTCTCAATCTAACAACAGCGCTGTGTGTAAATCTATAAATCGAATGATTGAATATCTTCAAATAAACTATATGGATGATTATATAGGAGATTACTAAGGAGGTGCTATTCCAAAAAATCACATCCTGATGGTACATTTATAGCAAAAAATTAATAATTTCAAATTAAATTTTACTTTTTAAAACACTATTCACGAATAATTTTAAATGAATTATTAAGCATATTGACAGCCAAAAATCTAAAACGTTTTAAATAAATATTTGCCTCAGAATTGATCATTTTATGAAATTAGAGCAGAGTCTCAATGGTGAAAATGGGTTATCGACCCACACAACAATTTAGACAGGCAGACAATTTATTACAGTTTTCAGACCGATTATATTCTTGCGCACTTATCTGCTCTTCACTGGAAACGGGATTAATAAACTTCTTTTACTCTCCAAATCTAAGTGCATACTTCAACATGAAAAGCAATATTATTTAATGGCCTCTTAGTTCTCTCTCAGCAAGTTTAAATATCTATTATTCTTTGAACATTTCATTTAAAAAGACATCAAGAAAAAGCTCATCGGCGGTCGAGACTCCGTTAAGTAGTCTGAGTCTATAAGACTTTTAAATTACTTAACTGAAAACTTTAAAAGCATTGGAAGTCTTGGAACGAAAACTTTAAAGACTCACTTACCCCACAAGTAAATTTTTTTAACCAAATATTGATTTTTTTCTTCCACATAAGCACTGAATTAATATCTTTATAAATCAATAAAAAAATTATCATCGACAGGTGTGTGTGAATACGTTTGGGATGGAATGTTTGAAAAACCTCTAAAATAAATATATATTTTTTTTATTTTTTTTCATAATAAAAAATTTAAAAAACTATTTATGAAACTAAAATACGTCAATTAAGTGACAAAATATTTTAAAAAATATTGTAAAATGGTATAAAACAAAAATCTTTTAGTTCATTAGTTTATAAATAATAAAATAATAGCTTATGAAATATATTACTTAGTTCCTGATCTAAAATATAAATTATATTTCTGTTCACTCTTTACATATTGTTTTTATATTAATAAATAACAACAAAAAATCATTTTTTTGCGAATTGTAAGGCAGTAAACAGCTATAGAATATACCTAAATGAATATAATACTTATTCTCTAGTTCATGAACTACAGAACATATTGAAAAATTATTATATCAAATTTGGACAAAATATATGCATTAGATTTTAATTTAGGAGATTTTCATACGAACTTCTATGAAAAATTATTTGATAAATATCATCTAAAGACGCAAAATAACATTTAAACATATATGACTGTTAATATAAAAATTAGTGTAACTCTTCAAAATTCATGAATTAGAAAGAAAAACAATCTAACGGTTTTATAAAAAAAACCTGCTTAAATATTAAAAATTAAAAAAAAACATATTTTCGCACAAAAATGTCTTTTTAGTGTAGTCACTTATCTTAATAGATTTCTAACACAATGAGTCTTAAGTTGCTGTAGCAAATTGCATATATGATATTTTTTTTCTAAATTCTATAACTTTAAATATTCTTTCTATATGATAATTAAACTCTTATGCATATATCTTAGATCAAAATGGCCTCTAAAAGTATTGGTTGGTTAGAATATAATTATTATACCTTTTGTTGGGATATTAAAATCAGACTTGGCTCATTATTTCATATGCTTACAAATTATTATGCTGAAGTGGATAATTTTATTTTAACACAGCAGATAGATGAAATATTATAATAATAACTCCGGAAGTTACTAATTATGCATATTTCTATGCATTTAGCTAAATATGCATCATTTAATATAAAATTTCACAATTCCTTTATATGTGTGTTAAATCTCCATTCAAAATCTAATTTTGAACGTAATTACCTCCAAGCCGGGGAGGCGTGGTACAAATCTTTCGATCCCTTCTGCAAAGAAACCGTTAACCCAATAACTGTTCTTCAGCTTCAGCTTTTACATCGTCATTTCAACTTCAAAGCCATTTTTACTCACAATAATTCTATTTTAAGAAGCGGCTATAGATCAGTCTTAGATTTCTACGCTGATGTTTATAATACAAGATTAGTATGCAATAAACAAGAATAAAATGCACGATAAATTATAATCAATTATTTGAAATTTTATTGAAAATTAATTTGATAAATATGGTTTTGCAAGAACAAGGAAAATGACATAGAATCCAAAATTTCTAGAGTACATTTTGCTTGAATGTACCGACTGCGTCTTTCCTTTCATAATATAGATGATTTTGAAAGTTTTTTTCCTCTATTTTATCATACGCAGCAAATGTGTTTTGAGCTGCAGATTTTGAAAATTGCTGCCACGTTTCACTCATGGGGACATTAAACCACATGCAAATATAGCACTCTCTGATATGAAAAAAAACTATTTTAAGTGAAGGAAAATGTCCTAAATGTTTTGCGATTGAAAAAAACCTTCAGCGACATAAAAACGTTGCTTAAAATGATCACAATTCGATTCCTTCAGAGGAATGAGCAAAACTGTGATATTTTTCAGCATAATATTTTTGTATGGTATCACGCACTGTATCTTGGATAGATGTATTACAAAAAAAAAGGAAAACCATCTGAAAAAATTCCAAGAAAATCATTGATGCTTGTTTAAGAGAATACGTAATTCAACCATTATAAATATACTAGATATTTATGTATTCTTCGAAAGTTTTAACTCTACCGATAAGTTTCGCCAACTTGAGTTTAATTGATCCCTGTCTTAAAACAGTATTCACGATTTTCATTAATTTTTTTCCACTTCTTTTTAACAATAGTAAAAATATGTATTCCAATGTGAATTATGTTACCAAGTGTAGTAAAGAAAGAGATCAAACTTTCTGAATTTCTAACCACTCACAAACTTTTCGTTTAAAGAAAAATGAAACTTTAAAATACAGAATCATAAATGAGATGAAGATGATATAAGTCTAAAAATCAAGACATATTTGAAAGTTTTCTTTCGTAGAAATGGCTAAATGAAAACTGACTAATGGCCAATAAAAAGAGCAACTTTTTTTAATAATGATGTACCATTTTATTTCAAAACTAGTAGACGCTTAGATATTAATTTTAAGGCCAACATATTTATTAATTATAAATGAATTCTATATAAACGTTCATTGCATTAAAAATGCAAAAAATGATCAGATATTTTGATTGACTGTCTATTGGATTGTCTTTTAAGATTATCTTGTTAACGTGCCAGTTTAACATGCGCGCTAAAAAATGACAAATAAAAACTCCAGTGAACAAAAATATGTTCCTTAGCATGTGTATGAAAGCAGAATTCGGATCAAATATCGACAAATGCTATTATCGCGTTAAGAATTATATAAATAAGACGGAAAATCGATGACTTTATCATTTTCGAATTATTAAGGTTATGTGCTTACTTTCGGCATACATTAAAAAAGAAAATGTTAAAAAATAGTTATATTTTTGAATACTTGATAATACAGATTTTAAAAACATCTATAAAACCAAAATCTACCAATTAAATGGCAAAAAGATATTTCAAAATTGGAAAAAATAGCTTTTTTGACAAATAAGAGGCATAAAACTAAAATCCTCTAGTTTAAAGGTTTATCTTAAATTTTTAAGAAATAAAGTATCTAGTTCCTGAACTGAAATATTAGGCAGTATTTCTATCTAAATATTGGTAATCAACTGGTAAATAATTTTAATTTTTCCCCCTTAATTTTTTATTTTTTCCCCCTTATTTTGAAGCACTGAAACAACTATAAAATATTTATAAATGAGTAGATTACTTTTTGCAGAACATATTAAGAAATTATTTTATCAAACGTGAATCAAAAATAAGCATTAGAATTTAATTTATGATGCTTTTCGAAAGAAAATTCTATCAGATATTATAATTCAGAAAATAGCATCTAAAGATGTAAATAAATTAAATATATATGATATAAAAATCAGTGTAATTTCTCCCAAAATTATCTTAGAAACGAACTTCTAATGGTTTTATAAATAAATCAAATATTTGGAATATTAAATGAAAAAATCATAATGTCGCAAAAAATTGTCTTTTCAACGTAGTCTTTTAACTTAAGGCAATACGGTAAACGACTAAATAATTGTTGCTCTGAAATTGTGATATCTGAAAGGGAACAAAGGCTATATATTAAACTAGATTATATAACTGATAATAGAGTTATGCTGATTCCCGTGTAGGAAAAATATATTATTTATAAATCAAATAATTTAATCAAAATATTTGTAATTTGTACAAAGAAATTCGAAATCTTTCAAAATTTTCATTGTAGTGTAAGCTATCTATCTGAAGGAAAAACTGATTTCTTTGAGAATAACTTCGAATTTTTACGTCTTGATAGCAGATTAATTATAATGTGATAGCATTTATAAATTAATTAAATTGGAAAAGAATACGCCTGTTCGACCATCATCATTTGAATTAAAGTGCAGACAGAAAGATATTTGAGTCCGTTAAAAATATGTATTGAATCACTTTGCTAAAAATGCTTTGTTATAAAATGAAAGAAAGAATAGTTATAATTTCTAGACTCTTTTATGTTTTCAATTTTAAGGTGCAATAAAAAAATTACATTTTTATTTGAATACTGTATAGATTTATGCGGTTTTCAAGCATTTTTAATTCACGTTTTGTTACATGGTTATAAATTAGCACTTCATAATGCATTTCTAAATCACTTCTTGTGCTGCCTGAGATTTAAAACATTATACATTTATGCGTTCTTGATAAAAATATATTATAAAAAAAAATTAGAAATTAATTATGACATATTAATTCGCTTAATAGAAACAAAATGGATTTCAAATGGTAAACTAAAAAGAAAAAAGATAGTTGGGATAAAAAATCTTACTTTTTATTAGTCTAAAATGTTTGCCTTTATAACCTGTTTAAGTTCAATTTTTATATTCCTACTCGTTTCGAATTGTGGCAAAACATTATGTAGTACGAACAAATTTTACGTTCTTTTAAAATTCAAAACATAATCATTAGGCTAGTGTCTATTTTACTACGAGAATTTCTTTATGAGGTTATTGAGATATTTTTAAGTATTGTTTTAGGTCTTACTTCGATAATAGTCGTACATATAAATGTTTTAATGCTGCTATTGGTCGAGGTTTATTATACATTATAAAAAACACTATATCGAAAAATATTGCACATATTTTTTATAATTTTTAGTTTAAAATTTTATGATTCATCTAATTTTTGAAATTTTAGGTTTATTACATTTTAATTTAATGTATTATGTACATAATGTTATGTAACTCGGATATAAAAATAACTGTGTATATTAATAAAATTATTTCATGACTTCTCATTAAAATAAAACAAACCTGGAAAAATATTCAGTTAGAATAAAAATTACATGAATAAATGTAACCACCTCTAACCGATTCAAACTTCTTACAATAATTGACTTTAAAACGACAAGTCAAAGAAAAAGCAACTTTTTCCAGCTTTATGGGTAGTTAGTTATTTTGCTACTATTTCAGACATAAACCAATATGAATTTCATTGAAAAAATATTTTTAAAAAACACAAATGTTTCTTGTTTTTTTTTTCGATAATTTTATATGTAATGAATAGATCATTTTGAATTTACACAAATAGAATTGTTAGTAACATTGTTTGTTTTTGAATTTGCCTTTTTCTTTATAATATTTCATGGCATGTTACATTTCACAAAACCATTAAATCACATGTTCGCTTTTAATATTATTTTTAAGTTATCATACTTAAAAACAATAGCATAATTGATAATTATGCATTTTAAAACAAAGTATTACCATACTTAATGGAAAATATTATCGTTTTTAATATATATTCTAGTACTCTTATCGCCACATCTCTGGCCCAAATTACAAAAATTATTACAAATTATGAAAGTAATAAATTTCATACATGTTCCAGCAGGTAAATAGGTAAGGCCAAAAATTTCTTGTTAAAAATTCTGACGAGTAAATTAAATCTTCGCGAATTTCGATTAAAAGTTAGTCTATAACATAATGCCAATTAAATGTCATGCATAATATGCTCTCAAAATTTATTAAAACATTTTCTTAAAAAATATTTAAAAAAATAATAAATAAAAAGGTTATATTCTAGAAAAACATAAAATGTTATTGAAATTTTTACTCACCTTATAAAACTTTATAAGGATGTAATCTCTAAGAAAGTCACTAATTCAGTCTTCCAATTTTGAAAGAAAATAAAAACATTATTTTACGCAACTGCAAATGATCTTAAGTAGAAAATCATCGCTTTCAAGAAAAAATAAAATCTTTTCTTCTTACCTTACAAATTGAAGCGATGAAATGCGTTATCCAAGAAAACAAAATCATCATACAAATTATTTCATCATACAAATTAATTAAGATAATTATCCTTGCTTATCAAGACAAAAGTGCAAAAAATAATGGAAGTAAAAAGTTTTGCTTAGCTTGAAAATTATTTTGCTATTTAATTCTGATATTATACTTAAACTATTTAAAGCATTAATTGATCGTTTCTAAAAACATCGAAAAATCAGAACATTTTTGCAAAGTAGCTTGCACTCAAGATGGCTCCATAAAATGCTTAATTTTCAGTTATCAAAGATGATTTAAAAAGGAATTCAAAACGCTGAAACTATATCATAAATCCTCTTTTGGTAATTTTCATCTCCATATCTTTAGAGATATAAAGATAATATCCTATATAGATATAAGGATAGATATCTGTTCTCTAATTTTTAGATATAATCCTCTAATTTTTTTTTCTCATTCTCTACTTATAGGAGTTTTATTATCCATTTTATTTAAATTAAATTTTGCAGTAACTAAATACAAGAATTCAATGACAATACGTAGCATTAATGCTACATTTCAATCAATATTTCATAATTTGAAAGATTTTTAGAATTTTTAGTCTAATTAAGAAAATACATTCCATAAAATACATATTACATTTATCTATTGAATAACTGAATTTATTCATTATGGAATAGTTTTTTTAACAAGAGCAAATTAAGATATCAACATTTTAGTTAAATTTTTAAGTAAGGAGATTTGATATGTGTATATTGATAAATATAAAGTACCAAGTTTAATGACATAAATTATTTTTAAAATATTTTCATTATCAAATTATTAATCAATAAATTCTATCTATATTCGATTTAATTTACCAGTTGATAAATATGCTGAAATTTTTTTGTTTTATTTTAATTCATTTCCTAGAAAAACAAAAAAAATGAAATGTATTGAGGCGTTGATTCAAATTAATACATCTAAGAAGCGATATGATGTGCAATATTTGGAAAATTATTGTATGAATTTATTTACTTCATGTAAGGAAGGCTTCTTCGGCAAAAACATTTTACCGAAATAAAAAAAATGGATGAATATTCTTCTATTGAAACTAAAACATTTAATATTTTTTTAACAATATACGACATTTTTATATATACATATATTTGGAAGTTCAATTTTGTTTCCCTTGTAAAGCATAAATACCTATATTAATTTAAAAATATCTACTGGAAAACATTCAAAATCTTGTGTACTTTTTCTAATAAAAAGCTAAAACGTGCTTATTAGAGTGCTTATAACACTCTTCGATTTGTAGTTATCTTTTAAACTCATATTAAAATAGCTGGAAAACAGACTTCTTTAGAGAGGATCTGCCCAAAATTTGACAGAAATCTACAAATTTGGTATAAAGAACTTATACTAAATTTTATCAGTATAGATCAAAAGGTTTTTAAGATATTTTTTGTCACAGATAGATACACAGATGGGCATTTTCCATAAATGTGTTTTTCGAACTGAGGGAGGTCTGAAACGTGGAGATTTGACAAAGCCTCGAGTTTGAATTTCTTGAAGATTACTATAATTTTTCTATACTACATATGCGAGAAAATGAAAAGGGAATTTTCTATCGAAACTAGTAGGTTCCGTAATTCTTGTAAAATGTGATAAATAATATATCAGAGCCGGTAGTAAGAAATCATATTCAGCTATTTCTTAGGCACATTTTTCCGGACTAAATAAGGCAATTGTTTTTAAAAATTTTCCAATTCCCTCTATGAAAGGAACCTTAACAATGCCTAAGCTGTACATTTAACCCTTAACTGGGGTAGAAAGATGGACTTTCGCCTCTGTTCTATTTTTAGCTCAATCGAATGGATTGACCCTGTAGTTTCTTGTTTTTTGACCTTTAATACACGTGCACTTTTTCAACCGGTTTCTGCTGATGCTTTTTATAATATACTGGCGGAAAAAAATTCCCAACACCAAGAAAGACTTGTATTATATAAACAAAATTTGGTAGGCTTGTTTATACAGCTCAAAGGTGACATTGATTCAAATTTTGCGCTTCGAGCATAAGTGTGGAGCTTGTAGCTCCACTCAAAACTTGCAAATTAGGTTTACTTTAAATTTGTGCTGTAAAGTTCGTGATCTTTATTTATCTTTGAAATTTGACATATTGAGTTGATGTTAGCCAAAACTGCCTTTAATAAGACAAGGAAACCATTATAAATATCTCACCGACTTTGAACGTAGTCGTGTAATAGGACTACTAGAAGGTGGATGATTGTCGAAAACAGTGGTCAAGGAAATGTACTGCCTCAAGAAGACCAGGCAATGTGGCTCTACTGAGAGAAAAGTCTGCTGTATTCAGCGTACGGCTGTGGCGCATCATACTGTGTCTGTGGCAGAAATTCGAGCTGCATTTGGTACCACAGTGACACAATGAACTGTTAGAAATCGGTTACTACAAGGATCGCCCCGGGCCAGGCGTCCTATAGAATGCCTTCAACTGACTCCAAACCATTGCCAGTGGCGTCCAAGCCAGAGCTCATTAGAGGATGGAGTGGAGATCTGTTGTGTTTTCTGATGAAAGCAGATTCTGCCTTGGTGCCAGTGATGGCCATGTGTTTGTCAGAAGCAGGCCAAGAGAACGTCTGCAACCAAACTGTCTGCGTCCTAGACACACTGGACCTACAATTGGAGTCAGCAGTCTGGGGAGCAATTTCCTATGACAGCAGGAGCACTCTCGGTGCTATCCCAAACACACTGACTAAAAATTTGTACGTCAGTCTGGTAATTCAACCTGTATTTCTGCCATTGACGAACAGCATTCAAGGGGGATTTTTCCAACAGAATAATGCTCGCTCTCATACCGCTGTTATAACGCAAGGTACTCTACAGAGTGTCGAAATGCTATTTTGGCCTGCGAGGTCACCAGATCGGGGATATCATTGGATGACAACTCCAGCATGAATGACAGCCAGCACTGACCGTCCCAGGATAAGCAAAGCAAGTACAACAAACATGAAACAACAAACCACAAAGTGACATTCGGCACCTGTATGACACAATGCATGCATGTTTGCTGGTTTGCATTCAAAATTATGGAGGTTACACCAGCTATTAATGTAACACCATTTCACATTTGAAGTGCATTTTCTTGAGCTTAAATTAACCTGTTATCTTGCAAATTTAATCAATTAAACATGTTAACTAGACAAATGCATTGTCCAAGTTTCATTTATCTACAATAATGTCTTCTTGGCGTTGAGAATTTTTTTCCGCCAGTGTAATGCATCTATTTCTTTCCGCGACGTCTGTGAGACCGCACCTCTCTTTTAGTGTTCCAGTATTAAACAAGGCTTAGCAGATGACGCTAAAACTTGTTCCTCGAAATACATCCATCCTGAACACATTTAAATGAAGCAGAAAGTGATTTGAGTGATGAGGATAATTGTACAGAAGAGTTTTCCGATGCAAGTTCGCATTCAGCAGATTCTGATATGTGTGTTCATATATAATTAATTGTTCTAGTCATAATTTGTTTTGAAAATTTTCTAAAATATATTAATATACAAAGAGAAATATCGGCAGAATTTATAGGCTGATTTTTATACAAGTACTTAACCTGTATGTTTAAAATGCCCTCAAAACCGATGATGCCGATAAAAAAAAAGGATTAATTTTACCCATTGCCAATTTTTTTTCACATAATTGTTGAATTTTCCATTATATTGTCTCCTATACTGGAAATATAGGAATGTATACTGGAAAAATAAATATGATTTAAAAATAATAAGTAATATGCCTTTTCATGAATATTATTTGTTGTAATATGTAATTTGAGAAGAAAATGTATGTTCAAACGCAATTACTTTTTCAATGATAATATATTTTGAAAAATTTCTAAAGCAGCATATTTATAAATCAAGAAACATATTTAAAGAATGCATTGGAAATACTTTCAATAGAAAATTAAATTTGAACGTAAAGAAAGAATGTAAAGAAGGTAAAGGTGCGGTCTCTTAGATCGCACCTTCCCAGTTAAGTCCTATATTTCCCCCTCCTGAGTTAAGGGTAAAAACTTTCATTAGAGCTCATTGTGAATTTCCCATGAATATTGCAAGGGAATGCATACGATGAAATAAAATAATAATTTCCAAAATGTAGTAAATGTTAAGTTATTTTGCATTAAAAAGGATAATTCTGTTTCAAAATTATATCTGAATATATATTATATTTGATCTTTCCCCATCTAACTTAGAGATAATATCTGTAATAAATTTTTAATTTGATTAAACTCTTTTTCATTTACGCTATACAATGAGGTCAATTTATTTAACCCAGTTATATGCATCGAAGTTATGGACCTCAGTTATGGATTTTCAAACATAAAAACAAATAAATATGCAATAAAAACACTCAAATTGAATATAGTAACAGGAATAGTCCGTGTTTTGTCGTCACTGGTGATAGTATTTATGTTATCTCAAAAATGAAGTTGGTTTATACCAGCACATATCTTTCCATTTTATTTTATTCCAGACAAACGATATTTTAAAGTGCAATTTTCTAAATGGTTTCCATTTAATTAAAGAGGCCGTGGTGGCCTGGTGGTAAGGTCTCGGCTTTGGAACCGGAGGGTTTCAGGTTCGAGACCCGACTCCCCCGAAGAACCGTCGTGTAAAGGGGTCTGTTGAACGTTAAATCAGTCCTGACTAAATGTCCTCCCGCTGGTGTGGTGTGGTGTGTAGAGGGGGGTGCCAGCTCAGGTGTCGTCCTCGTCATCTGACCGCGGCTCAAAATTACGAGGTCCGTCCCAAAATAGCCCAAGTGTTGCTTCAAACGGAACGTTAATATAACTAAGCCAATTAATGAAGGTGTTACTAATAAAATTGTGATAAATATAATAATAAAGCTTTTTTCAAATTTGTAAATCTTATATCTTAAAAAATCTCTTTACAAATTTTAAAAAATCGTGGATATAATGCACAACGTCAAATTTAAATTTGTTTTTTATGATATTCCGCTCCTCCTTGTCAGCTTTTGCCAATAAGAATAAGATTTCAGGCTGAATATGGAGAAATTTTCTATCCATGCAATAAAAAATTTTAAAAAGAAAACTATCATCTCTCAATCCTCTTTGACTCTAAATTCCACAGAGACGAAAGCATCAGTTCTTCACCTGTCATGTTTCTATTTGTTTTTTCAACGCATTTTCTTCAAATGTGCAGTTTCGGTACTAAAGGTTCTTCAGAAAAGTTTTCCATTTCTGCAACTTTCAATTTAGGACATAGAAATGAAGAAGAAGGAAATACTTCGAAGAAGGATACACTTCGTATATGTCAATCTAATAAAGCATATTAAAAAATAAATAAATTTCTGCAAAAATTTTGATTTCAAGAAACTGCAAAGCACGAATTTAATTTAGAAGAAAATACGTAGAAATAAAGTTAAATTTAATTTGACACAATTGAAACTTTGAAAAAAAGTTACATAAATACATAAAATTGGATAAAAACTGTCTAAATTACCAGAATAACAAGTTTTATCTTGATTACAAAATTTGATAAATTTTGAAAAATAGTAATGCAAGGCATGTCAGCTCCCATTTCTACTTAAAGATAACTTTAGTGGAATTAGAATTTTAAGAGCAAAAACTTTGTAGACAATTGTTTTATGATCCTAAACATGTAAAGATAGTAAAAATAGCAATTAAATGCAATTATGATTTGCATTATATAACTTAAAATCGTCATTTAAAGCAATTTGTCTATTTTAACCTAAATTAAAAAATCTTTTTTAGTGAACATAATGTTTGTAGATAAGATAAAAAATAATCAAATCCAAATAAAATTATATCTTCACAATTTTTGCAAAAAGATTTTATATTTCACTATTAGAATCTGAAGTCCCGTGCATTGAAGAAATAACAAATGGCTATTTTACTAGCAATTCAGGCCCTGAGTATGGATTTAAACTTGAATCGCTTAGTTCGATTAAAAGATTTAACTATCCCGCATATAGATGATCAAATATTTATATTTGTAAATTTATTCAAAAGAAAAACAACTTTATAAAACATCTTTTAGTCACTTAATTGAAAGAAAAAAACATTGAGAAGTCATAAAAATTTGACTCAATTAAAATTTGCAATTTCTGTATAATCGGTATCAATCCGTAGTTCGACGCGTGAGCATTTTTTAAATAAAAATATAGGTTTTAATGGAGCTACGAGATATGTTTCTGCTGCTATAGTGGTAAATTCTCACAATTTCCTTAGGGAAACTTATCTTATTATACGATGCTGTGAAATGGATCGCAATTAGATCTGAGGAGCAAGAAATTTAGATTGAATAAAAACGAAAAGAAAAAAGCATGTTTCTTAAGGTATCAAGATAATTATAAATATAAAGTAGCAGGGGTAGTTCCCTCAAAACTTTTTCCATATTCTTAAAGTAATTTATCATGCCAAAGAAAGCCTTAGATGGCACTAGTGTACAATAGTTATGAAACATTAATTTTTGAATTAAAATATTAGATTTGAAATTTAACATTTTTAGTGACTCTATCGTGCCATTCTTGACGAGATATTTAGCGATTAATCTCTGGCATGCGTAAATAGTAATTATACATTCGACATGTTTTCCCCAATCGATTAAAGCAAAGATTTTACAAAAAACTGCCCTTTTAGTCAAAAAATCTAATACTAAATTTGATATATTTAAGCCATTGAGGTTTTTTTTTAACTTATTGTTTTTACATGCTTCTGAAAGTATAGACACAGAGACAGTAAACCCGTAATGTGATTTGTTTCAAACTTTGATAGGTGTCTGCACTATAAATGCTAAATTTGTGTATATCCTATTTTATATCTGTCGCTCTTCGTTTTGTAATTACCGTGTAAACTTATATTCTAACAGTAGAAGTCTAACAGAACAGAATTTCTCAAAATTTGATAGAAATCTCAAAATTTGTTGTAAAGACAGTATAAAGAATTCCAACAATATTGTTAAAAGTGTTTTTTAATTATCATTGCCACAAACAGACACACATTTTCCAGAAATGTGATTTTTGAATTCAAGGAGATCTAAAAAGTGGGGATTCGTCAAAATCTCGAGCTCTAATTTTTCGACGATTTCTAATAGCTTCTCTATACAATGCATACAAGAAAGTAAAATAAAAAAGCTACATAAACATAAATCTATGCTGTACTATTTAATTGAAATTTACTTTCGTCTGTAATATAGAACAGTATTTGAATAAGGTTAAAAGAAATTTTACTACCACTGTATTTCAATTTCGAAAAAAAATGTCCCTCCCCCCTTTTTATCGCCAACTAGTTTTGCAATGGCAATATTAGGCAACATTATTGACCCCAAACATAGCATTTTCCGATTCTAAGCTTAGTAGAGCCATAAGCAACTTTGGATAAAAAACCGAAGAAAAACTTTTTCCCCGGTTTTTTTCCCTCTCCCCAAAAGATTTCTCTCCTTTTCGGCAATATTGACTTCGTTTCTTTTCCTTTTTTATCTATTAATTTTTTTTTTTATTTCCAAGCCATGCTTGCCATGTGCCACATTTGATTTGGTGGTTTTCTTCATCCATGATCTGGCATCATCGGCTTATATCAAATGCCACGTGATACATCTGGAGTTACTTGTATTCGAAATGTATTTGTTTTTATTAATATGTGAGGCATGGTACCCTGTGATGTAATTCGTTAATCTATATCTATACTTATAATAAAGCTCAATGTGTGTGTGTGTGTGTGTGTTGGCGCTCTACAGACCAGACCATTCAACCTACAGCTACCAAATTTGGCACGTGTTTACCTTGGAGGCCGGAAATGTGCACCTGGGGGTTATTTTTTCGAATTTTCAACTAGAATTTTATTTATTTAAAAATTAAGCGAAATTTTGACGTGTTTCTGCTATAACTGCCGAAAATATTACCGCACAAAAACGATATTTACATGAAGTTAAAGATAAAAAATTTATCTTTTAAATGATATTACTGTTTTAATCTTAAAATAAAATTTCTATTTTTAATGAATTTTTAAATAAATATTTTAACTATGTTTTTCAATAATTTTTTTCGTCAAAAATAAAAATGAGAATTAAGCACGTTTCGCATTCAGGATAAAAAAATAGCTTTTTTCAAAGTGTTGCTATCACATTGATTAAAGCTCTAACTGAAAATAAATGAAATCTTTTTGGAAATGAAATCTGCAAAAATATAATTTTCGTCAAGTGTCTGTAGGAAATGAAACAAATATGAAATATTATTTTTTCTAAAAAATAATTTCAAGATAAATTATTTTATGATATTTTACACTCTCTATACAGGGTGTTTATTCAGTCCAGGATTCATTTTGATATTTAATGACGCAAAAAATAATGAAGATGTAAACAAACTTATGGCATTTATTGATGGAATAACTCATATATTTTCCTTTTCAGGTTTGAACATTTTTTTTTGTAAATATCGTCTGCGCGTGTTTTTAATTTCAGATAATTTTATTTTCCAGTCTAAATATCTGTACTTTTTTAAATATCGTCTGCTTATTAATTGCATTTTTGTCTATTTTGCTTTTGGCAATTATTGAAATGTTATGTTTTCTTTTGATGTGTTTGTTCTATGTAGTACTTTTGTATGTGATGTTTTATTCGATCGGATATTAAGGAGAATGCATACACCACAAGAGAAAGCCCAGATTTTATGGTGGTAATAGAGTTAATTTCCAATCAACTAAATCACTGACTTTTAAGAGTTAATTTCAAATCACTTAAACTGACTGATTTATGAAGATTTGAATATCACTATTCAATAAAAAAAGGATAATTTTAGATTTTTTATCGATCGTTTCAAAGAAAATACGCTAATAAGCG
>JAPMOR010109991.1:0-14503 GCA_026543865.1 Argiope aurantia
TATGAAAAACTACCAATATATTTTGCAGATATTTTTCTTGATATATAGATATGTTTTAGAAATTTTTCAAAATATATTGTCATTGAAAAACGTAAATGCGTTTTTTTCTCAAAATACATGTTACAATAAATAATATTCTTGAAAAAGCATATTACTTTTTACTTTATAAATCATATTTATTTTTACAGTATATGAAGGTATATAGAAGACAATATAATGTAAAATTCAAAAATTATATGAAAATAAAATGACAATGGGTAAAATTGGCACTTTTTTTATCGGCTTGTGTGACTTTTACAGCATGGTTTCCAAGGGCATTTTAAACATACAGATTAAGAACGGGCATAAAAATCAATCTATAAATTCTGTATATATATTTCTTGGTATATTAACATGTGCTATAAATTTTTCAAAATGCATTATCACTAGAAAAATTAATTATGTTTGAACATACATATCAAAATCAGTTGAAAGCGAACTTTCATAGAAAAACTCTTTTGCACAATTATCCTTAACACTAACATCACTTTCTGCTTCAATTAAAAATGTCTGGAGCACTGCTTCATAATAGCATCAGTAAACTGGATAATAATTCGAGGCCCAAGTTTTAGCACCATCTGCTAAGCCTTGTTTATCACTGGGACACTAACAGGGAGATGCGGTCTTAGAGACCGCGCTCGAAGAAATAACTGAATTATTTTAAAAAGCATCTGCTGAAATCTGTTGAAAAAGAGAACGTGTATTGAAGGTCACTAAACAGGAAGCTACAGGGTCAATTCATTCCATTGAGCTAAAAATAGAATAGGGGTGACGGAAAATCCCTCGCTAGCGGTCTCACAGACCGCACGTCAACAGGTAAGGGTTAAATCATCACCGATTTAAATAGGCAATTTACAAATCGTTTCAAATTTAAAAAAAATAAAGAAGAATTCTATGCCTTAATAAATATCATATTTTGCATATTTGTTTTGCTGTAATAAGGCTGTTTCCCTTTTATTTTAATTAATTTTTTGGTAATTTCAGTCTTATTAAAATAAAAGTCACATATATAGTCTATAGATTGGTTCTTTCGTATGTCAAATGGAAATAAATTATTACTTCATTTATTATTTTAAGTTAATTTATTTAATTCCCTTAAATAGATGAATTTAATTCAATTACTTCGCCTTAGATTATAAAATACAGAACGATACTGAAATGAATTAACATATTGTGTACGAATAAGGAGATTTCTCGTTTTTAGCAGACCGAATGTTGGGTCGGGTCACGAGATAATTCGTTTTCCTGTTTTTCGGCTAAATCAATGTATATCCAACCAAAGGCAAATATTTAACACATTAAGGGCAGTAAAGAAATCTGTAAGACATACGCCTGGGACATCACGTTTCTGAGCCAACTTGTACGTTCTAAACTCCCCATGACTTTGTTATTTATGAAAAGCGAATGGGACACTTGTGAGGGGTCCTTAAAAGATGGGACGCGAAACACGAGAAAACTCGTGAGCGGTCCTTAATGTTTTAAAACAAGTAACTACTGCAAATAGTTCCAAATACCATTCCACAAGGAAATCAAATATCACACTCTAAAGCATTATTCAAGTTTGTGAATTAAATTATAATTAAAACGTATAATAAAATATATAATAAATGCACGTATAAAACATACAGTAATATTTAAGAATACTTTATGTAAATACAATGTCAAATGCAAATTAAAAATGTGCATATACGCATCCTATTGCTTGCATACTTCTAGAGCTTTAAAAAATGTGCAAGCTCTGGGAGCGCGCAGAGCGCCATACGCAGTGTGTTAATATATTTAAAAATACTTTACTTATAACTGGAAACTATCACCACATAGTTAATAAATCTTCCAAAGCATCAGCTAATAAAAATCACATACCAGCAAACACATCACAGCTGTTTACCTCATAAATCCTTCATTTCTAGGGCATGAAAATGACCCACCAGTCATTACAATACCTTATTCATAATTTTATCCAATCCAAATAAATATTTTTTCCCCACCTATTATCCAACTCGCCTACTGCTGTAGTCCCCCATAAACAGTTTGTTCCAGATTAGAAAATGAAAGAGAGTAGAAAAATCGCGCCTCTAAAAATTATCCTGCGAACACAGTACAATAATGAGTTTTTGATCCCATCGCAGGAATTGCATTAAATTCGCATTAGACAGCCGAAGCTCCCGTGGCAGCTGCGTGTTTCGCTAAACGGCGGCACAATGCTGTTTTAAACGGATTAAGGAGGAAGTTTCTTCGACTGCGCCCGCTTGTTAATACCTATCATTGACAGTCTGCCACACGCTACGATGAGCAGGAGTAGTTGATAAACGGATGCGGGATGATTGCTGTCGAAAAGGAAAGGAAATGCTGGAATAGATAGTAGACGGAAAACGGAGCTTTTGAGCCAAATAATTTTCAGCGGTATGGCAAAAATAATTTCCAAATTATATTATTTCAACGCATCGGTAATATGATTATACATATTTTGCTGTTTAAAATTACTATTTTCAAACAGATATAATATATTATTTTATTATAATACTAGTCGCCTCTAGCGACTAGATGGTTCGCAGGCAATAATGGTTAGATGTAATTTCAACGCAATCATTTAATATATCTTCATTTCCATGACACAGCGAAATTGTCGGTTATTAGAGATATGTTAGTTTAATTGTCTTGCATATGCTTTGCCCATTTATATATGAACCTTTCTAATGGAGATCAGTCCCATGACATCATGATGTAATTAAAAAGGTAAATGTATAGTTCATCTATCGTATACATTTCATGGTATTGTAACTTCACATCTTTATACGCCTCATAAATTACACAGATATTAAACAAAATCCTTTATCTTTAATTTTTAACTATGGAAGAAAATCAAATGGTCAGAGAATAGATGAAACAATGAAAATGATTTGAGCTTCAAAGAAATAATGCACTCTATTGTTAAAAATTAAGTAATTTTTTTTAATATTGCCAAATTTTAACAAAATTTTATAACTGTTAAATTGGCATCATTAAAAAGGCAACTTTTTAAACATTGAAATGATAAAAATTTCATTTTTGTGCGATGGTATTTTTGGAAGTTATCACGGGTAAACACCAAAATTCAATTTAATTTTTAATTCATTAAAATTTTAATGAATTAAAATCATTCCAAGTTGTCCATTTCCACCCTACAAGTTATATGTGTGCAAAATTTGGTAGCTACGGTCAAATGGTCTGATCTATAAAACGGCAAAAATTACTTGCATACATTCTTTATTATTGGCAGAGATTTATCTACTTTTTCAAAAGAGTCTCCATTAAATTCAAATGGATATAAATACAAGAGATAACAAATTTTTGTGACAAATATCATTTTTTTTTAATTGATGTATATGTATACGACTATACACTTTCTCAGGTAGCAAAGGTCAAAGAAAATTCTTGAAGTCGATGTTGAGAACAATCATCACTTATTAGAATGACCAAGATAAGTAAATTCGAACTCTTATTAGATGGTGAGTCAATTCCCATAAGTTATTGAATATCATAATTTGAATTGGCCCTTCTTTCTATATATCTTGTAGCAGATTTATCTGTTATTCTTGCAATTCGCCAGTGTCATCTTCTGTAATGCATGTTTTCATAAAAGGGCTATAGGAAAATCTGAATGGAGTGCAGCTGTTTTCAAGAAGGAGATACTTCAATCTGATTATTAGTCATGTTTAGGTGTTATTAAGAAAAAAAACAACACTAAGTGCATTTTTCATAGGAGACCAAGCATGATGGCATGTTGACTTCTGTTTGTATCAAAAGCTGTCTTTTTTTTATCATTCAGAATACATCAGAATGATGATTCAGCTGATAAATGTACATTTTATAAACGGAGATGCAGAAGGCATATTACAAAAGTGCAATATGAAAGCTCATATCACAGCAGTCACTTTCTCTAAATTACCAAATGTGTACGCAAATCGATAGGAAATATTTAGACTAGATCTATTAATTCAACATTACACTAGATAATTACATACAATTTTCCCAGATTTCAAAGAAAAGAATAAAACAATTTCAGATATAAAATTAAATGTAACTTCAAAACGTATTAGTATTTAAAAAAAACCAAACGACAGTTATGAAAAAAAAATACTATTTGTATTTTTACAGATGACCAAGCATGATGGCCATCCTTCAATATATGAATTAAAAAGGACTTCCATTTGTGGCAAAAGTTGCCTTTTTTTTTATCGCATAACAATGCATCAGAATAATGATTCATCTGATAAAGGTACTTTTTATAAACTTTGATGGCAAACGCATGTCACAAAAGTGCAATATGAAAACCCACATCCCAGCAGTGACTTTTCCTAAATTACCAAATGTGTGCACAAAACAATATGCACAATTTTGACCAGATCTATTAATTCAACACTACACCAAAAAATTATGAAAAATTTCAAAAGATTTAAAAAAAAGAATAAAATAATTTCAGATATAAAATAAAATGTAATTTCAAAACTTTGGATTTATTCAAATAATTGAGTACCTATAAGTTTCATTCATATTTTTTTCCCAAAAAGAAGTTAAAAGTCACAAGCACGCTAATAAAATAGAACACGAAAGAGAAATGTTGAGTCTAAAATAAAAGGAACGAAAGAAATGAAAAGAAAAGAAAAGGAACTTAAAAAAAATCATGAAGATCACCAGAGGGATTTGTTCCTTCGATGCAATCTGACTATGATAAAAGGCGGGCTCCTTTAGAGTACAATATACCAGTATTTTACATGGAAATATACTTTCACTTTTTTTCACAGTAATTGAAGAAGGGATGAAGTAATTTCGGCTCATCGAAAGAGGGAAAAAAATACTTGCTTTAAGGATAGTTGTCATAACGCAATTTGCTGCTTTCGACTTTTCCGTGCCATTCAACGGAGACTTCGTAACAGCTCCTCCGAGTTTTCTTTCAGATTTTTTTTCTTTCGATCCTGCTTGAAATATTTTATCTTTTTTATTTATTTTTATTTTTTATGATATTTATGTCGGGGCTTTCGTGTTTAATGAAGAGCATCATTCCTTTTTTTTTTCAATTTTAGATTTGCTACTTTTCAGTTTCAAAGAAATATCACCTACTGGAAGATGACAAATTTGAAATGTTTTCTTATCTCTTAGGTTTTTGAGGCCGATGGCGAATATGCTATGCTGTGTTAAGGGTTAAATGAAAAAAGTATAATAATATACATAAAATTGTGCATTTGAGAAAGAGATAAAAATCGTTTGATTAAAGGAGTTTTTGTTATATAATGTATGTATTATCTCCTGTTGTAGAGCAGGGGTGTACCAGATTTTATTTTTAAAATATTTCTTTAAAAATTTTTCATATTTCTCAATCAAAATTCAATAGGGTTTGATGAATATATGATGGTTGAACAAGCAGCTATATTGATACAATTAAATATTGAATACAATTAAATATTCCAATTATATTTCTCATAAAGTAGTCAGATTCGCATTTTATAAATGTTAGCATCTTTGATATTGTAGTTTTCTTTCCGAACGACATTTTTTTTCATTCCTACTCGATTTTTTTTCTTATTTTTATAAAATCAATGCCCACCTTTCCTGTTTAATGCAAAATATTAGATTTTACCCATTTCAGAGTGTTTTTACTCTTAGTTTTGCAGAAATATCATCCCAGTAAAAGTCAAATTAAAAATTTGCCCGTGTGACTCAATTTTGAATTCGTCCAATTTGAATAGGAATTTGTATAGGAAATATTTTATATTGCTTTAATGCTAAATAGAAATATATATATTATTATACTAAAAATGATTTTTCAAGATAGAGAAAAAGGGGGGAGCAATTAATTGAAGGAGAAATAGGGAAAATATCTATTTATGTCCTGTAGTAGAGCAAAAATTTATTAGATTTTGATTCACAAAAAGATTTATTGATTTTCCTTTAGAGTTTGATTTAAATTGATGAATAAATTAAAGTTCAATAAATTCCTGCATTTGTAATGCGAGATGAATAGAGTTAAAAAAATTGTCTTTTACAATTTCTAAGAACACTTAAAACAGTCAGCTTCTCATTTAGTAAATAAAAACTGCAATTAATTAAAAACATTTTTTAAAGACTATTTCATGTGACTTCCTGTCTCTACTGATTATCAAAACAGAAAGAAATATATAACAATATTTAATTATTTCTTTCTTCATGTTACAGAAATTTAAAGGGAAACCAAATAATTAAATCATATCTTGTAGATTCTAAAGATATTTTACAACAAAATTAGTAATGAGTTAGTTCTTGTAATACATGCCACATGTGGGATAAGCTTAATTATAGAATTCATTGCACATTTTAAATGAATGATGTCATAACACAACGTAAGACTTCTTGCAATTAAGTGTTAGATAGAATGCGTTTTGTTGTTTATCCCATGTGTTTGATATGAAATGCCAAGGTTTCTTTGACAAATTATATCAATTTTTTAAACCTTTTCTCAAATAGCAATTTAAAACTATAATTTTTTGAACTCTAACAACTGATAAGTTCACCATATTCTGCCAGATGCTAAATCCTTATGAATTATTTATACTCTTCTATATTATTATATACCTCATTAGGAGTATCAAGTTCAAATAAATCTCGTATTTGGTACTTGTAATTTCATATTCTCTATTCCTTTTGTTCCCACTCTTTTTCATTTATAAATTTCTCCAAAAGATCAGTTCGAAAAGCATTTACATCCATTAAGTATTTAAAGCGGAATAAATTTATTTGTGACTATTATTTATATTATATAAATGTTGAGATTTAAACATTACCAAATCAGCAATCTCCAGATCACCCAGATACATTTTCGAATATCCTTTAAGAAAAAAATGTTATCTCCTCTTCTGCATATAACTATGGATTCACATTAGGTAGTAAAGCCAATAATGTTTACGTTTTTCATCTTAAAAATCCTACATGAGGTTTTTGTTACTTGTAATATGTAAAGATCGTTATTTGTATGAATGTATGAGATTTTTGTTATTTGTAGTAAGAAAACCGAATGTACAATTTAGATGCTCTTTTTTATGATTAAAACCTAAATTTGACACAGAATTAAAAAATTGCAATCATAAAGATACAATTCACTGTTAAAAGAATAAATTAAGAAATTCATGCTATTTTTTAATCATCTCGTTTACATGTGTCTAAAAATACAAACAGAGAATCAGCCATTTCAGAATACGATTTGAAATTTTATAATAGTCTACATTTTAGATATTAAAACTTAATATTAAATTCTATTTATGCAAGTTCTTGCACTTTTCGTTTATCATGTTTACTTACATAAAAAAGTGCAAACTAGGAGAAGGTCAATCTTTCAACGAATTTTATTTTAAATTAGTTACGGATTTGGAAGACAGGCTTAGATATTAAACCCTTATAGCAAATTTTATTTTTCTAGCTCTTTATGTTTTATATTTAGCATGTTAACTTGCACTCGGACAACCTAACAGACATATTTCTTCTAAAGGAATTTCTTACAAATTTATCAAAAATATGCAAATATGCTCAGAAGATCACATTCCAAATTTCATTGATTTTGATCAATGATTTTTTTAAAGTATTTTGTTCGCGGACATATAGTTATAATTCCAAAAAATTGTTTTCAGATGGATTTTTGAATCTCTGAAACATGTTAGATTCGTTAAAAGCTCGAATTCGAGTTTTTTGAAAGTAATAATGCTTTCTCTTTGTACATTTTAAGCAGTCTTAAAGCCATAAATATTTTGAAAAAAACGTCATGATACAGAATTAAATAAATCTGATTTATTGTTTTTGCAGTATTTTCCAGCTACAAAAACAGAAAGAGTGTTCAAATTACTCGTCAGTAACTCGAAATTTCGAACTACAATGTCAATAGTTTTTGCTACTTTAGTATACTGAGAAACTAATAAGTATATTACAAGTTCGAATGATAATGTATAAAACTCTAAATAGAATTTTATGATACTTTTCCGTTAGACGGGCTCAAACAAAAAATCGCCAAATAATGTAGAATTCCGCCAAATTTATTACTCCAAATTTGCGTTTGGTTCCTAATTGGCGACATTTGCGCCTGGCTAACGGAAAAGTACCAATTTTATAAACATAAATAGCGATTTCTTATAATTGAAGATGAGTTTTAAAAAATAACAAGACATTAACATAGCCTTCTAAATATACTGAGGGAGTTGTATCTCATGAATACAAGTTTAAAGATGGATTGAAATTATTGCAAGAAAATGTTTTCGTACTCCAGAATGAAATATGCAAAAAGTATTAAAAAAATCCAGCTCGAAATTTAATGAATCTTCACGTTACGGATTCATCGGAATCTTCAGGGAGGTCGTAATCTCTTGAAGCCACATGGAACCCTTTGGAATCATGTCTGTTTGTCTATGAGAACTATAACTTAAAAACGCTCTGAACGGGATAGATGAAAATTGATGCATTGCCTTTACAGCAAATTTGTAAATTTTTGCTAAATTTTGAACGAAATCTATTCTTAGTATGTCAGGCTGTACTAGTTGCTTGAGTTGAAGGGAGCAAAATGTTTCTAAAATGTAAAGGGCCTGATAGATAATGTTTTTATTTTTCTCAGATTTCTATCAAATTTTGAACCAAATCCGTCAAAGGCTCGAATGTTTGTTCGTCTGTATTTTTACAAGCATGTTAACGCGGTTACTCAAATTCACAATTACTTAAATGAATGTAATTCGTGTGCGATATTTTTACTAAAACTGTTGTGTTTTGTTACCTTTTCGTTTCAGTCTAGCGGAAAAGATCGCCCCAAAGCCATATTCGTTTTTTTACTGTATTCATAAGTTGCTCCTGAACCTGATTCTGAAGAGAAATATATCAGCATTCATTGATGTTCACAGTTTTACCCAAGATCACTATTTTATGCTAGAGGAGGAGTTACATCTTTATTAGACGGTACGGAAAGAAGTTTCATGGTACCATTTCCATTTGTTTGGATATGAACATATTGTTACAAACCTGCAATTCTGCTTCCCACCATAGTTTGTTCCATCAATAGAAAGAAAGTTTTACAGTCATCTGAATGGGACTAGCGCGTCGGAGGTCCCAGAGCTTGGCGACAAACTTGGCGACCATTTGGCGACTTGGCGACCAATTTGGCGACTTTGGCGCCATAATAGATAATACCCGAAACTTCGAGAATTTTCCCGATCCGTCCAGTAGGAACCGAGATACGCCTCGAACGTTCCTGATTGGTTGAGAGGCTTCTAGCCCCGCCTCCTGAGATCTATAAAAGGGTCCACAGCTGCCAGAGCAGGCAAGCCAGTAGTTAGAGTGGACAGAGTGGTCGAAGAAGAGTAAGCGAAATCGACGGAGCGAAGTCAGTAATCCGAGCCAGAGTCGGAGAAGTAGAAGACGGAGGAGTCGGAAGCGACCGAGGCAAGCTAGTGCTGAACTGAGCTGTGCGCTACTGTCTGCGGTAGATTCTGGTTGTATGCTGCTGTGTGTGCTGTTGTATGCTACACGTCTCGGGTGAAGATAATCGTCTTCTGTGCTGTATATAGTTGTCGCTTCGTGCTGTCCTGTGTGTCTTCGTGTAAATAAACGTTGTTGTTTTTATTCTACTTCTGCCTGCTGATTGAGCGTTCTTTACACCATATCACTCCCACTATCCAAACGAACCCAGGTAAAGAAATTTCGTAACAATATTGTTATAAGCTATCGTTTGATATTGAAATGTATTATTGCAGAAAATTGGCCAAAGAGGAAACGCAAGTTGTTATCTTATAGTATTGTTTCATCCAGCAGCATTGTTTCTTGTTGCTGATATAGAAAACAACCGCTCTTGCATTTTAGTCAATAATGCTGTAAAGAAACAATTTATATTTTGATTATTGTTTCCTATATTTTTTTTTAAACGAATCAGTTTCTGCTTATACATTTCATGCAAAAATTGTTTCTTTCAGTATGCTCTAACATTTCTTAAGTAGATGAGAACATTAAACAGTTGAATTTTCATCATAGCATCAATTTTTTTATAGAGTCTATATTTCTGAATAATTTTCTTTTAAAATACGTTTAAAATTTGATTCTTTCATTCTTTGGTAAGATATATGGATTTTTTATATGTATAATTCCTGTTTTAATACTATTTTACATGCTTAAATATTATTTTCTTGAAATCTAAATTTTGGTAAAATTTTCTTACAACAGAATTTCATAGATTAGAATAAACTGAATATTTTTTATTCAAGTTTGATATAATGAATTTCAAATAGGTTTTCTTAATGATAAAATACGCAATCGGATCATTTAGAAAGTTTTTGCAGTTGTTTTAGAGTTTCATACTGTATCAGTTGGAAAAAATTGTGCCATTCATTAATTGAGTGCTAAATTCCAGGAACCAAATAGTAAAAGAAACTTATTTCTTTGTTCAGAAACTAGGTAAAATATATTTTAAATTACATTCAAGACTGAAAAATTTTATTGAAGTACGTATAAATTAGAAGATATTCTTAACTTTTTACATTTTTTTTAACAAAAAAAAAAAAAAAATCCACAAAGAAATGAGAGCACATGGGAAAATTATCAAAAAAATAATTATTAAATAAGGGGTACTTGTCGATTGTAATGGCGAACAAAAAACGCTAAGAAAAAATGTCGCCAATTTAGTGATTTCTATCTTCAAACATATAGATTAGCTTAGTTTATTTATATTAACGTCCCGTTTTAAAGCAACACTATTATTTAAAGCAGGGCTATTTTGGGGCGGACTTTGTAATTTTGAACCGTGGTCAGATGATGAGGAAGACACCTGAGGTGGTAGCCCTTTACTAAACTTCCACACTACCACACCATGCCAGCGGTAGGATTTTTGACCCCGACGGATTTAACGCGCACAAGCCCCACTTACACGAAGGACCTTCGTGTAAGTGGGTCGCGAAACAGAAACCCTGTGGTTCCGAAGCCGAGGCCTTAACACAAAGCCACCGCGTCCCTAAACATATAACACATGATTAGCTTTTTGAGCACATTTTTATAATTTGGCGAAATTGCTTTTTTTCTTGGTTCCTTTTGGTCATCATTAATATCGAATCGCACCAAAATGATACTTTGACGTGGCATTTCCAGTTAATTGATGGCACTGAAATAAATGGCACGGAATTCTCTAGAACATAAACGAGACATGTAATGATACCAATTTATTTTAAAATCTTTCTTTGCTTTAGACCAATTTATTTTAAAATCTTTCTTTCCCAATTTATTTTAAAATCTTTTCTTTGCTTAATTTATTTTAAAATCTTTCTTTGCTTTCTTTATTTTAAAATCTTTCTTTGCTTTAAAATCTTTCTTTGCTTTTTAATATAAAATCTTTCTTTGCTTTTATTTTAAAATCTTTCTTTGCTTAGAAATCGTTTTAAATTTTATATTCATATCAATACATTAAACTCGAATCATCAGTAAAAACTAGGTAAGAATCATGTATACCTTACTTCTTATTGAAATAAAATCGAAATGATGTCTGAATGAAATTTTGAATTCAATGAATTAACTTTACACGACTATTTAATTGATAATATTCAAATATATACGAAGAAATATCAAAGCTTGAGCTGTAAATCTGTGATATTAAACACTCTTTTCCAAACTAAACGAAAAGATTTCATAAAACACTTACCATTATTCAGTTTTAATAACGGGATTAAATTCTCCACATAATCGCCCAGAATTCTATTCTGCGAAATATCTTGCCTTTCTTACCTTTAAGGGGAGGTTTTAAATTTAATTTAGCGAAAACCCTCTCTCGAGATAAATGTTTTTAAAGGGCACAGAAGCATGCAGAGAGTAGGTTAAAAATAGGGGAGTGTGAAAGCAAACACGATAAATAAATTTAACGACTTTTTATTTGGTTTCAGAGCTGTGTAAATTTCTCAAGGAAATTATTTGATCATGAAGCGGTGGTATAAAATATATTTACAAGATTATTATTGCAATTGATTAATATTTACAATGAAATAAATCATCAATATTTTCCAGCCAAGAAAATAATATTGAACAAAGAAAAATATTATTTGATTCAAAAATTCAATTTTTCATGTTATTTCCTCACATAAAGTTAACGAAATTTTTATTTAGACGCAGTTCTGGAAATTGAGACATTTTTATCATTTTGTGGATATAATTTTCTCATTCCAAGACTATATCTGAGAGTTTGGTTTCTTTAACAATATTTATTAAAATATTTTAATAACCTTGAACTACAGATTTTTTATATATTTATTAATGATTAAATCTGGTAAGTGTAGCTTTGAATGTTTTGGAAATATATACCATATTTGTAAAATAACATTTTTTAATTTTTTCTCAATATCTTTGCTGTATACATTTTAATGGATTATTATTGCAATTGATTAATATTTTTAATCTAAAGAAATCATCAATACTTTCCGACCAAGAAAATAGTAATGAACAAAATAAAGTATTATTTGATTCAAAATTTTGGAATTGACGCAATTCTGGAAATTGAAACATTATTACCATTTTGTGTATACAGCTTTCGTATTTCAAGTCTATATCAAAGAATTTAATTTATTTTGCATTACTTACTGAAATATTTTAAATCGCTTTGAGCAATAGATTCTTTATATGCAGGAATGATTAATTCTGGTTAAATTTAGTTTTGAATATTTTTGCAATACCTTGCTTGAAATACTAAATCTCTAAAATAACATTTTGTATTTTGTTCCTAATTGAATTATTATATCCATTTCAATAATTATGTCATTACATAACGCATGTATTCATCGGAAAAGTTAATTATGACACTGGAACGTATACAGGTAACAAAAAAATAGTAAAAGTTTTAGATTTTATTGGAATTATATTTCTATACATGTTTTGCGTTATGAACAATATTACATACTTATAATGATAATAATTATTTTGTTATAATAAATATTTTACGCTTATCTCATATAATTTTATATGAAGGCCATCAACCAATCAAAATGATCATTCCAGAATCTATTCATCAATTAGCTATTACACCTTTCTGCTACCTGTATCAAAATATCGATGATAGGTTTTAAGAAGTTGATTAATCGAAGAAACTTCTGATTTAAGCCACATAAAACTATATTTCTCTGCCGTTCAGTACAATCCACAGCTGTCGTGGCGATTCCGAGTGTCTCATACGAGTTTAAGGTACCTCCTACGATAGGCTCATAAGCTCCTTGTATTGTGTTTTAGGATTATATTTAGAGACGCGATTTTTATAATCTTTCGTATATTGACTAAGAATGTCTAGAATTATGAAATCACTAGCCAAGGGAAATGAGAATAATTCGAAAGTTATTTCTTAATTTTGTATTGTGAATAAAGTATAAATCATCTCGAGGAGCCGTTTTCCTCCATTTGGAGTGAACAATTTTGTGCCATTGTAGCATGTATGGCGACAAATTCATTCGGTGCAGTAAGTAGTAGCTAAAAATTTCATTTAAATATTTTTTGCAACGATTTCATAATGGTTTATGCAACAATAAAATTGAAATTTTGATACATTCCTTCAGCTCTAATTTGTACTATTTTAGAAGCTTTATATTCTATTCATTGTGCTATACAATGCAAAAATTATTTTATATATCTTTATATATAAAATTCTATCACATAAAAGATCTGCAATGCTTAACACTAAGTGCACGTTTTTCTATTTTGATTGTCAAATTAAACTTCAATTGCAAGAACAATGAAATTTTAAATATGTTATTCAAAGTATGTCTAAAAGTGAAATTGACTCAATATGAAACAAATCGAATCTTCATATTTTGATTTTATGATTTTCATATCTTGCTCAGGGAAATAATTTTATAAATTCTTAAAAATATAATCACTTCTTTTTTTTAAACATGAAATAGATTGTACATATAAGATAATTTGTTTAAAGGATTGTACGATGTCCTTTACGATACTCATTGCGTAGAAACTGCGACATAGAGAAATACCGAAATGATTGTAATGGGCAAAAATAAATGGACAATTTTGATTATTTTATAATTTTAATTTGGTAATGTGTCATAATATTAATATCCCATTTCCACGTATCCGATTACTTTTAAATGCAGACTTTTTTTTAAATCTTGAAGCCGTATTTATCATCATTGTACAAAATTTCGATTCCTAAATTATTTTAAACCGGTGATATTAAATGATTACGCATGAAATGACTACGGATTATACATTCATTACTACGAATATGAAAATGTATCTATACTATATCGTTATATACCATTTTTTTGCATAAAATGTCTCATTTTTAGATCGAGATTATGTATTTTTATTTTTTCGTATACGTAGTATAATAATCGTCAACAAACTCGTCGAAATTTTTGATGTCCACGATTTAGACCTCCCTGTATTCAAGAAATGCATTTTTGGAAAATGTCTGTCTGTCTCAGGAAAAGATAACTAAAAACAATTT
>JAPMOR010109991.1:14513-37396 GCA_026543865.1 Argiope aurantia
GTAACATCCACTGGAGCTTTGGCTGACTAATTCTGATTTAATCCATATCCTGTAATAAGATTAAAAACTTGTTATATGAGTTTTGTATTATTTTTAAAAGAGGGAATTTTCTTATCTCTTACTCATCCACTACTGTAGAAAATCTATGATTATGATGACAACTGCAATAGGCCAACCGAATTTATCTACGGGAAGATGAGTTGTTTAATTTAAACAGATTAAGTCGAGGAATAAAGCAATAATAAAAGCTGGTGGGTCGCTTCATTTTCGTGAGGTTAGTGATTTCATCTAGGGAGGAAGAAACATTTGGCGTTTAATGTTCTGTTGGCGTTAAACTTTGATCGTTTGAAGGATTTGAAAAATGAGCTCGGGGAGGTAATTTGGTACGCATTTCTACGTTGATTTATTGAATAAATGAACTTGATTGATTAAATAACTGTAATTTTTGATATTACTTTAGATTATTTTTTTACTTTCTAGAAAGTGTTGTAGAATTTCAGGACCAAAACAGGCATTAGAAAAGTCGAATAATTACATTATTAGTGTAAATTATATCCTTTATGAAGGCCTAAAATTTCAAATGCTCTGCAGAAGAAGTGATTTTTTTTCTGTAATTTCTAGACAAACCATATCTCAAGAATAAATATGTTAGTTATAATGTAAAATAAAAACGAAATGCGCAACTAAAAACATACAAATAAGAAATAATGCCTTTTAATAAAGAAAGAATATAAGAAGTAATGTTCTTAAATATTGAATAATGAGTCATATGCAATAAATAATAATTGTATGTTATTCATAATATATACATTGTTATGTATGTATATCTAATGAAAAAAAATTTCACATTTTCTATGTTTTTTTTTCAATGTTAAAACCAATGGAAGATTTTTTCTGCTTGAAACTTGAGCAGTAACATAGAACATTAATCATAACTAAAAGTTTTCTGTTTGAAACAACTTTTCATGAACATTCTTTAGGTAATGAGACAATGTTGAAACATTTTTTTTCCTTTTACATATTATCAAAAATATTTTGATTGCTTTTTAAGGCAACATTTCTTCCAATAAAATCACTGTTAAAAGAAATACATAATTTTGTAGTTATTTTTATTTAGGAAATTCTGCATTTAGTATTGTAAAATCCCTATTAAATTTTTTTAATGTGAATTCTTTGCTTCAAACTATGTTTGCAAATTTATATATATATATATATATATATATATATATATATATATATAGGGTGGTTATTATTAAACTTCTCCTATAAACAGCATCATACAACACAAACGGATGAACGGATTGCAACGATACTAATGACTTGGTATATAAACTATGCACGAGATGCGCTTAAGGAATTTGGATAAATTTTTTAGTTCCAAACTGATTATCAGTTGGCGCCTTTTTAGAAAAAATGTTGAATTTAACAAAATAATACAAAAAAAAAACGGAATTCATAAACAATATTAACAATCCAGAACAAGAATTATGAGTAATTAAATGTAAAACTGGAAAAAGCTGTCAGTTCTAGAAAAAAAAGTCGAGATTTGCAGGCTTGCGACGCAGAGGAATCTTTATGCAAAACAGTTAGGGTATGAAACGTTTGCAGACATTGTGGTGCTTTATGTCGATGTTTCCGGCTGTAATGATGTCGGTGTCTTTAGTTGAATGTGAGTTATTGGTGAAACTGTTTTATCAAAACAAGGGGAATGCTTCTACTGCAGTTCGTGAATTTCGTTCTTGTAAAGAGCCTACGGTAAGGAACAATATCTACTAATGGTAACAGGGCTATGATTAAGAGATCTGAAGTGACGTGGTCATTAGGAGTTCAACTTGGAAGAGGCCTGTCACAATAGTGCTTGTTGATGCCGTCAAGACAGCTGTTGCTTCACAAGCACAGATATCAGTGTTTGGGGGCAGTAGCGCATGTGCAGTTTCTCGAAAGACAAACTATTCTTGCAGCACCGTCCGAAAAGTGTTCAGAAACATAATGCACTACTTCCCATACAAGATCAACCATATCCAAGAGCTGCTTGATAATGACACAAAGTCTTGTTTCTGCTAACTGAATTTTTTCCTTCTCTCAAACAGCCTACTGTTAATTTTTTCTAGGTTTGGTTTGGTTTAGTTATATTAACGCTCCGTTTGAAGCAACACTTGGGATATTTTGGGACGGACCTCGTAATTTTGAACCGCGGTCAGATGACGAGGACGGCACCTGAGCTGGCACCCCCCTCTCCACACCAGCGGGAGGACGTTTGGTCAGGACGGATTTAACGTGCAACAGACCCCCTTACACGACGGTTCTTCGGTGGAATCGGGTCTCGAACCTGAAACCCTCCGGTACCGAAGCCGAGACCTTACCACCAGGCCACCGAGGCCTCGTTAATTTTTTTCTAGCCTTTACTTAATGTGGTTCTCTGACAGGGTGATCAGAAACTAGTCAAATATTAATATTTTTTCTGTACTCCGTTTTTGTCGTTTATTGTGTCAAATTTAATATTTTTCAGGAAACGACACCCTCTGGTGGACATTTTGGAACAAAATTTTTTTTTTTCGAAATTCCATGAGTGCATGTCGTATACAGTCTATATACCAAATTTCATTACAATCCGTTTAATTACAACCACCCTGTATATATATAATATACAACTTAATACCTTTACTATAATACAAGGTGAAAACTGAGGAAATGTAGTAGTATTTCATGCATGTTTTAACTCATTTATATTTTTCAAACAAAAATAATAATTTGAATTTGGGTTTGGAGAATATATTCACAAGCCATTTTAGATAAAATAATAAAACCCGAATTATTAAAGATATATTTTTGAAATTTTAACACTAAATATTTGCCTTGAATACGAAATGAATAAAAGAATACGAAATTAATAAAAAATAAATAAGATATGGCAATTATATAACTGTTATCTCTGCTGGTATCTAAAATTTCATGTTTTTAAGATTCCAGTTTTCTTCAATTTTTTCGTTTACTGCTTAATTAATTTAAATCTTTTTTTAATAATTGAATATATTTATTATATTATTTAATAATTAAATTGAATAAAAATATTTTGTCCTTTATAGAATTGCATTCTTAAGGGTAATGTATCACTTTATTTTAGTGATACGAAGTTGTTGATGAAAGGCTGCTGCTGGAATATTACTCGAAAAGATATAACAAAATGAATGAACAGGCAAATATCTATGAGATATATAATTATGTAGGATATTACTTAGGCGAACCGACAAATGCACGCATTCAAAGCATAAACGGAACTTTCAACATATTTTGCCAGGTTTTAATATTTTTTTTAAAAAATTAGTATTTATAACAATATATTTATGTACGGATGGTAGAATGTAGGTCTTTAAAAAAAATCTATTTTTAATATTTTGCAAAGATAATGCTA
Organism: Argiope aurantia; assembly: GCA_026543865.1. NCBI lineage: Eukaryota > Metazoa > Arthropoda > Arachnida > Araneae > Araneidae > Argiope > Argiope aurantia. Next base: position 17,926 of record JAPMOR010109991.1, read on the forward strand.
ACAAATTCTTTCATATATTATGCGATTAATTCACAAACTGCATTATTGATAACTAATCGCATGTAGAAATAGATTTTTAAAGCATCTGATTAAAATTTAACTCAGAGCTATCAAATCAGACCCCTTTTTCTGGAACTATTTAAGTCCCTTAATGTATAAAAGTAAAGAATATAAAAAAATAATAATAATGACTGCGTACTCATAAATAGAGAAAAAGGAAAATACATGGAATAAAAAGATTTCATCGCCAACTTTTGGCTATAAGCCCTTCAAATTTCTACCAGATTTTTTCGGAAATCTCAGTAGACACATCTCTTAATGCATGTGTAAAATACCTGAAAGTACCTAAAAAGGAGCATATGAAATGCAAAAAAGAATGTTAAAAAAACTGCTCGTGAAACGGAAAGTACTGAGAGAACGGGAGATAAATAAATAAATAAATAAAAAAAGATCCGACGAAGATTATGATGATTCCACGCCTTTCCGTCAAACAATGAAATCTCACCAAGAATCTAGGGCTTTTTCCTTTACAGCCCAATTTAGCAGTATTTTATGTAAAAATATACTTCAGCTTTTACTTATGCTCTGAAAAAAAAATATAAGAAAAAAGAGCTTTATTGTCAGGAGAGTGAAGAAGAAGAAAAGAAACGATTTAAAAATGACTGCTATTACTCACTTTTCTGTCTTTGACCTTTCTGGGCTATTCGAGTAAAGTTTCAGAAAAGTCATTTGTAGCTTTTTTTGGTTCGACTTTTGTCTTTTAATCTATCTTTAACTTACATTTTATATTGCCTTCCTCTTAACAACCGTTGTTTCCATATTTAATATACGACTCCCCCTTCCAATTTAGATTTTCCTTTTCACATTTCTGTAGCAAGTTAATCTGTAGGAAGTATTTAAATAAAAAGGTATTCCTAAGGCTCTGGTGTTTGAACACATTGGCAAACTTTACTTTTTTTCATTTTTGATTATGAATGAGTAAGAATACTGATTCATAAACTTCGGAAAAAATGATTTCGAATTGAATATTGTTATGAAATCGTTAAGTTGTTTTCTTCCAAAGTGAATCACATCCAGAAAAGAAGGATATAGAGATATTCTTAATGGGTACCGTATAAAAGCAACATAATATATGGCATCTTCACGATATTGTTCCATGTGTTGAATGCCAAATAATATCGTAAAAATGTCCAATTCTTTTGGGTATTTTGTACTAGTAAGGTAATGAGGGAGAACTTCGCGGCGAATTTGGTGACTTTGGCGACAAAAATATATGTTCCAGAAGATGCAAGAATTTTAGCAATACCTCTATTCGGATTCGAGATCCATAGATAATTCTAGGAAATAGCATGCCAAATCCAAAAACTTATGTAAATTCGACTGAGTTACAGTGAATCCATCTGGGGTATAATTTTTAAACATCGATTAGGGAGTGAACTTTCTAGCTGCAATCTGAGCGCTATCGTGCGTTTAAACTTTGTATTTGGATTGTTGGTTTCTTCAAGTGTTGTTATTTGTGTACGCCTTGACTGGGTTCTTGTTAAATATTCTTCGTGACGTGATTCAAGAGCGGTAAAAGTAAAGAACCGTTTACTTTTACCGCTCTTGATGAACTTCTTTCATTAAACCATTTCTGAAACAATGAGTTTATTCGTCTTTTTCTTCGAAGTAAATACTCAATGAAACTTTTCATGTTTCCCATCGTTCATGCACTGATATTTAAGTGGATTACAAGCCTTTTTCTGCACCATATCCAATATCTCAGTTGCCGCACTTCTGATTTTTAGAATAGTTGTTCCTTATAGAAATTTATCACCAAAAGAAGATACGAGATTTGTGGTTTTCCATTGGAAATTTAGTGCAAGAAGAACCTATTTTTTATAGAAACCTAGAATTTTGTTCTTTTGTAAAAACAAACAAAAATTATACTGACAAGCATTATAGCTAAATTCTAATTATCAAAAAGAAGTTTAATCCTATTTGTAAAGAGAAATCTTGAATACCTTCATAATTCATTGAGGTATTATTCCCTTGAAATCCGTCGTAGTAATGTTATAAAACCCTCACCGGCGTTTTATTTAATCTAAAGAGGTACATTTCATTACCTAAGCACTAATCTGAAACATTATATTTTTAATTAAAAAATAATATTTTTAATTAATAATATTTGTAACCATGTTTTAACTATAAATAGATTTAATATTCATATACAAATTGAAATCGGAGAACAAAGAAATATTTTAATAATCCAATAAGGAAAGGAATTAATGAATTTCAGAATAAAAGCAGAAGTAACTTGCAAACTTTAATAATGAAAACAAAAAATAAAATCGGAAAAAGTTTAAATACACAAAAGCATATCTACACATTTTTCTTTTTAATAAAATACTTTAAAATACCGGACAACCGCAAAGGAAAGAATAGTAAGCAATATTGCATTAAAGTTCAAAAGATTATGAAAGAAAAATTAAAATGTCATAAGAATCGCCAACATATTTTATCTTCTCATCAAGCAATAATTCGTGCCAAAATCAAATGTCTTTCGTTGAGCTTCTTTGGATAGCAATATGCCAATATTTTGCATGAAAATATGCTTCCACATTTAGCTGTGCAAAGAAGGAATTGACAGAAAAAAATTCAAAGTCATTGAGATGGGAAAGAAATGCTTTAAGGATGGTTGCTGTTATATATTTTTGCTTCTTTTTTTTATATTATTCACCTGAGGCTTCGAAACAGCTACTTGGAGTTTTCTTTTTGCTTGACGTTTTCTTTCAGTCGCTCTTAAGGATTTTTTCCTCTATCCCTACCTAATATGTTTCTTTCCCACTTTTCCATTTTATTTCGTGACTTCTCAGTTGGGTAGGAAGGTCATCTGTAGAAAAACGCAGAATAAAAATGTACTCGCATTACTCAGGATTTTGAGCCCATTTCCCAAGTTTTTCTTTTTTCTCTTTTGGATGAAATGTAGAAAAATATAGTAATGATATGATTTTTTATGAGAGAAAGGGGGGAACGGAAACGCAGGAATTACATGCACTCGAAAATCTATAGTTTTGTCTTTTAAAGCATACTTGGTTTTACACAGATATTGAAAAGGTGTCCTGAAATGATATGTTTAAAGTTTTTGCTACTTATATCTTATTTTTTGCTTCGCTTTGGTGAGTATGGGATTAATCTCCTTAATACTATAAAATTCTACGGCGTGTTTCTAAATTCTGAAATACTTTTAAAATAATTCTAAATAACTAACAATTTCTACGAAACGTATTAATTTTCTGTGCTGCAATTTTTTGAGTAATTAATTGTTTAATTTCTCGAATATAATGATATGAGACAAATTTAAATTATTTATTTATAATAATTTAAACTATGCCAAATTTTTTAAAATCTTCTTTTAAGATGAAAATTGAATACTGTTTATACTACTGATAACGAAAATAAATTGAATAAATTTGTTGCAATAGTGCTATTATCCTATCTTCTACATAAGAACAATGATATATTCTTCCTAGAATTACTCTCTGATTGAGTCTCATAACTTGATGTTCCATTTAATGCCACTGGAAACAATATAATTTATTTTAAAATCTTTGGTTAATTTAGTCATGAAAATTTGGTTGGAAATTTTGGGAATAAAGTTATGTCTTCCTTAGAGATGTTTATAAACGTCTAATCCAACATATAATTTCTATTGTCAGCATTGCTTTTCTCAACTAGTATTACGCATAAATTAATGATAAGCGCAACAGTAATCGGAATCTTTTATAAGTTTCTCATGGTTATCTCAGATTAATCAATTGCATTAAAGAACAATTTCCTTTTAAAATAAATGTTAAATAAAACCAAACATCTTTATTTTAATGAATAAACCATCAGACACAAATGATTCTAAAGATGCTCATTATGTTTATCAAATTATTTATTTCATTATCGACAACTTTTTGCTTTTTATGCAAGAATCAATGAATCTGATGATGTTTTCGATCAGTTATTGAAGTTGTGGACGAAACATTCAAGATAACTTAATTGCAACTCCAAATATTGTATATAAATAATGTATTAAATGCACATACATGAATAAATTATTTTTGATATTTTATATTTTTACGTATCTAAATATTTAATTTCAACAACTGAACAATAGATAATTCCTTTTGTAAGGACTTGATTCAATTTTAGTTACTAGCCATGTGCCATTTTTATTACTTGAGCATCTATATAAAATTAGACTTATTAATATTTTTTTATCTTCTAAGAAACTTTCAGAGATGATCTTACAGAAAAATGTTGATTATCAATTGAAACCAAAAAATTTAATAAGTTGGTTTAGTAATTTGTTAACGGATTTAAAATATTTTTCATTTCTTTTTCTTTCTAATTCACTTTTTACTTGCCTCAGACTCTAGAATTTTTATTTTCTACCCTCCATTTTTCACTGATATTCGCCTACTTAATACAGTGATTTTTCCTTCTTTCGTTTTTTTAATTTGTGATTACACAATTTTGCAGGAAATTCATTTGAACGGAACTGTCGAGTAACAAAGCATCGTCATATTTCTCAACCTATATTTTAAAACCCATTTGCATAATTATTATTATTGCTTCTGTGTGAAAAGCAAGAAGTTTCAATAGTGAGGTAAAAAATGTATTTCTAAAGAAAGAGACGGAACAAAAAAGAAGAGCAAAAAACGTTGAAAAGTATGTAAACGAAAATATGTATATTCTTCATTGTATATATTGAGGATGCCACACACACATACTTGTGAGCTCCAAATAATATAAAATCAAAATTTGGATACCTAAAGGAAAGTAGAATTTTTTCTTATAGAAATTTGAGTTTAGGCTTTATATTTGATATCAGTGACAAAGCAGTACGAAAAGGACTTAAATTTTAAAATGTCATGAAAGTCATAAAATGATTTCCTGCTTTGCTCTCTTTCAAAGAATGGTTTTTTCATAGCTCAGTAAACCTGTATTTTGCATAAAAATATGATTCCCATCAGAAGAGAAAACTAAAAAAGAATGTACCTCATCAAATATAATATAGAAAAAAAATCGGTATATAGATAGTAAATAACTATTGCACACTCTGCTCGTTTCGGTATTTTCGGGGCACTCAACGGAGGCTTCGTAACAGTTATTTTGAGTTTCTTTTGGTGAGACTTTTCTCTTTTAGTGGCTTTTTGAAGTTTTGTCTTTCATCCCTAATCCTTTTTCTGGTTTTTCCATGCTTAATACATCTCCAAACCCTTCTTTAACTTCTTATTTTAGACTCGTGGCTTCATAGTTTCACACATAGATCTCTTATAGGGAAAAGGCTGAGTAAAAAATATGCCAAAGGTCTCAGATTTTCTGAGAGCATTTTCTAACTTTTTCAATTTATTTATTTTTAAGGAAAAGAAAATTTACTGAAGTTGAAAAAATATCCTTTTGAACTAAAAGGGAAAAGTAAAGTTCAAAGGTAAAAAAAATTGAAAATTTTGAACTTATGGCTTGGAATATTCATGGCTTTTAAAAGAGACGCTACTTAAATACATTTAATCTTGCGTTATAAGAGCTTTATGTATAATTTGACATTCTTCTTATAGAAAATATATTTATTCTTAGAAAAAATGTAATAAATATACTTGAATTATATTTCATAAACATAAGTAAATAAAAATGAGCATAATTTCGATAAATTCAAAGGCGATATCCATTTACTAATTTCTATAGTTCACCAAACCATAACTTTATCATTTAAAACTGAAAATATGATACTTTGACTTCCTTTTGACGAAAGTATTAATGTATCTTTTTATAGGTATGTAATTTTTTTAAATGCTTAATTGTCGATTTTCTTTGGGTTTAGTTCTTTTAGTTTTAGTTATATTAGCGTCCCGTTTGAAGCAACACTAGGGCTATTTTGGGACGTACCTCGTAATTTTGAACCGCGGTCAGATGACGAGGACGACACCTGAGATGGTACCCCCCCTCTCCACAACACACCACACCAGCGGGAGGACGTTTGGTCAGGACGGATTTAACGTGCAACAGACCCCCTTACACGACGGTTCTTCGGTGGAATCGGGTCTCGAACCTGAAGCCCTCCAGTTCTGAAGCCGAGACCTTACCACCAGGCCACCGCGGCCCACGATTTTCTTTGGGATAAGGGGATGATATTCGATTTTACTTATAATCAGGCATTTAGACGTATAGATATATTGGAATATATATTGTATCTTTTCCTTATATAAATAATTAATAATGTCTTATATTGGAGTTCGTGGACTGAAATTGGAATAAACTTGGATGTAGAAAAATCTTTAAGAATTTACAGTTATCCTGACACTCACCAATGTCAGAATTAACACAGTATCTGAAGTGGTCTGTATGGAAACAATTTTTTCTCCTTTCTTCTCTAAAATTCTTATCGTTATTCATTTGAAGCAAAAAGCAAATAAAGTTCAAGCGTCACGCAGCAACAAATGCAAGAAATTACTGAATTAGTCACCTTTTTAGGACTCAGACAGTGTCTGAAAATTTGTGCGTGTGTATGTTTTCACACTCTCTTTCACGAACGTTTGAGGCTTTATTAAAGAAACAGAAATGTGCCTTTTTTTCATGTTAGGTGATAGCTTTATCATACCATGTATAAATATTGCCCACTGGAGAAGCTTTACAAAGCTGATTTGCTGAGAAGTGTATTTTCAAAAAAGATTTTTTTTTCTCGAAATGATATTTGTAATTATATTCTTTTTATAACGATAAATCATAAAATGATGCTTTAATGCTTGTAGTCCCAAAAAGATTCGCAAGCTTTTGAAACGTTTTGGGTTATCTAACACACGTTGAAAATATTTGTTGTGAGTGATTCTTGTCTACTTAGAAATATATTAAAAAATTTAATTATTTTTTTATACAGAACTCTTGCTCTGATGTTGGTAACTGGGCTTGTTATATGGCGATTTTACCATTGATTCAATGCTACAATAATTTTTTTTTCATTTAAATCAATACTCCAGAATATAATAACATTTGAAAATAGTTTTTAAAATTTTATAGTGGCAGGGATTAAAAGCGGAATTTTATAGTTGCAGGTTAGCAAGGAAGATTTCTTCTAAGTGTAAGATCATATAATTCAGGTTAGCTGTGCCACAGGGATTTCAATATTGCATAACAGCCGCACTGGGAAAAATTGGTTTGTCGGAAATTTTGGCTGCTCTTAATTTCAATAAAAAATTTTTTGCATAATATCATGATCATGATTCTCTCAAGGAAACAATTTTGTATATCATATTGAGGCAGTTATTAAATCCGTGTAAGTTTATTAGTTTTATATCTGTTCTATTCACCATAAATGAACTTACTTGATAGATTCTAGTTCCAGAGCACCATAGTATTTTTAAAAACGCGTTTGACCGGTTCAGTCATCTTTCATAACTTCCAGTAATAGAAGAAAGTCACGTGATTAAATATTTGTTGAAATGCATTAACGAACTTATTATATTTATATTTACATAAACATAATTATTGTATTTATTATTTGTAGAGATTTTTTCGAGTGATTGCTTTCAGTTAATGTATATTACAACAAAATATATTCTATGTTAAATGTAGTTTAACTATGGAAATTTTTTAAACCATCTTGCAAACTATGAAATAAGAAAAACTGGTGAATAGCGCTTGCAAATTTATTTCTGTTTATAAAGGATATTTCAAAACCAATCTTAAAATTATAAAACAAATATAGCATTAGATGCTATCAAAATAAATTAAGCAACTTGTATTTTGCAATCTCTATCATTTTAGAAGTTTCTGATTTATAGCATCATTTTCCATTATTCCTGATCATTATAAAGTTTTGTAATTCAAACTGGCAATTTATAGTGTTGAATTCTCCTTCTCAAATTCAACAAAAATATTTCATAAAGACTTTTCATATCGTTCAGCTTTAATAAAAGGATTAAATTATCTACATAATCGTCTAAAAGTCCTTAAAATTTATCCCCTGAAATATTTTATTCCCTTCAGCCGTCTTGGTGGAACTCAAAATTAATTTAATGAAAACCTAAACTCAAGATGAATGTTTTTAAAGTCAACGAGGCGTAACAAAAGCAGATTAAAATAGTAGGAAAGTGATAAAGAAAGGACAATGGATGGCGATTATGACTTTCAGTTAGGATAATCCGTAGATTTTAGAATGGAACAATTTAACTAAAGAATAGCAATTAAACAAAATTAAAAATTAAAGCACAATATAATTTAAATATTTCATGATATCCTTTCTTTCTATTTTTATAAATGTCTCTAAAATATACAATTTTTGCAATGAAAGAAGTTTATAAGAAATATGTGCCATATTTCTCTAAGAATTTGCTTTAAGCAGATAAATAGAAATACTGTAACGAAACTTGTTCCAACTTGGCTCGGAGTGAATGGCTCAATGGTAGAATGCGGTGAACTGAAAGCGACAGTTCGCAAGTTCGTATCTCACTGCAGGCAAGCTGCCTAACAATTGTTTTGTTATTGATTTACTTTCTGATATTTCAAATCTGTTCTAGAATGTTCTTATAATTTCTGTATCTTTTTATAAATCCGTAAGATTCGAGTCATTTCGTCTTGTGGATAAAAACAGATGTAAGGTTTAGTTCTTTGAATAAAGTCTCGAGTTGAGATTAAAGAGTGTTATTTATGATTTTCTTTAACACACGGTTTATCTACGCTAACTTCATCTACGCGACAATATAATAAGTATTTAAATGCTAAATCATTATAATAATTAATTTACTAATTAAAACTATGTTATCGAATCATGGTAAATAAAAAATAACAGGTAATCTGAGACATGACCGTGTTTAATATGAGGCATACAATAGAAGTATCTAACAAATGAACTTCGTAGCGATGTTTAAGTAACATTCAACAACCTCATCTCTTAATATCTGTGCGCTCTCCAAACTTCTTTTTCCTAGGAAGCGTACTTAATAAAAGAGAAAACTTTTCGTGTAAAAGAAGAAAACGATTCAAAATTTCCGAGTTCCAGAGGAGAAAGAAATTTAAAAATGTGAAGGAAAAAATTAACATCTGAGGAGTTCATCCCTTCTCATCATACAATGCAGCTTCGATGAGAATCTGGCTAGAAGCTTCCTAAAAACGCAATATTCTTAAATTTTGCATAAAAATATACTTTCCTTTTTTCACAGTAAAAAGGGGAAAAAAGAAAGAAAGAAAATGCTTTCGTTTATTTAGTGAGGGGTTAAAAAAATCACTTTAAAGATGGTTACCATTACGAACTATTGCCTTTGACTTTTTCGTGCAATTCAACTGACTCTTCACAACATCCATTTTTATTATTTTTTTCGGTTCTAACTTTTTTTTTTCAGTCATATTTGAATTTTTATTATTTTTATAGCATGATAATGTTTATAGGCTGGACATACTTCTGCTCTCTGCAACAATTGCGAAACAATCGTGCGAAACTTTCTATAGAATAGAAAGTTGGACCTGAAGATACTTCATTCGTGTACATGATACTTTTTTAATTTATAAGTATTCATTAATAAAAGGTTTACGAAATTTTGGTTGTATTTTTAATTATTTATGTAAATAAAAATGTAAATGCTAGTTTCTTCAAAGTCTTAAATCTCCGAAAGTACTAAATCGATTGCTTTGAAATTTTGACACAATATTGCATTCGAATGCGTGCATGCTTTTACAGTGGGCAAAACGTTCGTAACAACTTTAAAAATTCATAACCCTCCCCAAATTAAAATAAAGAACGGTTTGTAGGTTTAGCATTGATAAATCATGGAATAGTTTTAAGAAAAGAAAAAATATTTAAAAAACAGCCGACAGATGGCGCTGATATGAACGGTTTAGTTGGAAATATGCAAATGGTACAAGCGATTATACGGTGAGAGAGAAGCATTTGCGAGGAGGGACTCTCTCAAAAACTGAATAAGATCCCTACATCTTCTTTACAGGGTCTTTAACATCTTGTAGACAGATGAAGTTATTTTTTGCTCCATGGCGACATTAGTACACATAACTTCCGCTTTTAGGCGACACGTCAAATCCGCGTATTCACACTGAGAAACAACCGCATTCCCCCAAAATCACACTGTTTTGTGGCTCCACAGGTCTCTTCATCAGTGGACCCCTCTTCTTTGAAACCCAGTTTCTAGAAATTGAGTGGAAAACGGTGATAGCAAATGCTCAGTTTCATATAACGATTCTGTGAGAAAAGGTTGTCCCATGTTTGCTTGAAAAAGATATACCTTCTACTGTTATGTTTATACAAGATGGAGCAACAATTCACACTGCTTTTCCAGTCAAGGAATCCCTGATACAGAAGTTCGGGGACGAGAGAATCATTAGCAGACGTTGCAAGTTTTCATGGCCTCCTCGGTCACCAGATCTGATACCAGGAGACTTTGGCTATGGGGAAACTTAAAATACCGGGTGTATCGATCCCGTCCATCCAATCTGTAAAAATTGAAAGACGCTATCTTCCGCGAGCTGTCGCGTATGCATGCTATGCTGCCATTGCTGGATTTGTGACACGCCTGCAATATGTTATCACCTGTGGGGGTGGACATGTGGTAATAAATGTTGTGGTAACATTATTTTTGCCTGTCTTTTCTTTCACTTATATGCGAAACGTCAACTATCAGATATTTTTTTAATTATTTTTTTCTTATCTTAAAAAAATCCCATGGCTTATCGATGCTAAACCTGCAAAACGTTTTTTATTTTGCTTAATTGTCCAGGATTATAAATTTTTTAAGTTTTTACAGATTTTTTAGCTACTCTGTATATACTTATTATAGAGATTTCACAATTGTAAAAAAAAATGCTTCTTTAGTAAAACAGTGCAATTTCTCGGAAGTAAAAGCAACCTACGCTATTCTAAATGTTTTATGATTCCATTTCAGTGTTTCCGATTGCGTTGTAAATTTTCTTATTTCGATTTATTTTGTTATTTTTCGATTTATTTCGTTCGATATACTTTGATTTATTTTCTTTTTAGTTAAATTATTTCACGTAATAATGTGTTGAAATTGAGCTATGTCGTTTATGATCGCGTTCATTTCAAGAGGATGGTTTATTTATTATTTTGTCATTGTTTGTAATTCGTTCTTTAACTTTTTTTTTTTAATATTGCAGTGCAGTTGGCAGTAGAATCAAGTGAATTCAAAATAATTTGTTGCTGACCTTTTCGGAATGCGAGCAGATTTAAATTTACGTTTCTCATTGCGTTAGAATTGCGCTAAGACGATTGGTCTATATTTGAATTGATATATTTTTTAAGTATTATTATCATTGTTGTTATTTTGTTTTTTAGTTTGGTGCTTTCCCTTTTTAATGTTTAGTAATTTTATATATTAAATCTTGGCATATTCAAAGAAAGCATAATAGGCAGACTGTCCACCATGCATCCTAACCAAGATAAACGCTTCTTCCCTCGTATGTTGTTGATAAATGTGCCGGTTCAATATCTTTCCAACAACTAAGAGTTTTCAACGGCATTACACATGTTACTTTCGGCTATGCATGCCTAGCTCTGAATTTACTGGAGAACCTCCGAGACTAGGATGCATTCATTAACGTTGATTCCAACACGTCACATTCCAAATCATATTCGAACATTGGTTGTAATTATATTGACCGCCTATTCTCCATCTTCAACAGATTTATAAGAGGAATATAAATCTGTGAAATATTTTTTTTGTTGTTGTTTCTGATGGCCGAAATTTTTGCGTCTCTTGTTTTTCAGTAGCGCCATCTAGGGCCAAGAGTAGGATTTAGCTACTCATGCATCACAACCCTTTTTACTGGGCGGACTTCATTCATGCATTTCATTCATTCAACCACAGATCGTAATTTAGACCTGAACCAGAGAATGATCACCTCTGAACCAGCATCCCCAGTGGTATTACTCTCGACATGGAGGACTTTGTAACCAGGATAGATTTATACGTGCGCCAGCCACCGCCATACGCGGAGAATATTCGGCTGGTGGGTTCGAACTCACTGGATGCGAATCTAACGCCTTACCAACCAGACTATCCCGGCCTAAATTTTAAATATTTGGTATAATTGGATGCATTCGACAGGTAATAAGTAAAATGATTCTAAAGAATTCTCAAGGTCTGAGCGGGGAAGAAACTACTCCTGCGATTATAAGAAGATCTTCGCTTAAACTAATATATTAGGTCTACCGGAAAGTTATGTTCGTTTTAGAATGAAACAAAGGAATACATTTTTTCATACTTTGGATAAACTTTATTGAATAATATAATTGCCATCATTATTTATGACTTCTTGCCAGCGTGATGGCAATTTGTATATCCCATTTTTAAAAAATGTCTTATCTCTAGAGGCCAAAAATTGAACCAGTGCTTGTCTGATATCTTCTTCGTTCTTGAATTATTTGCCCTGCAAGAAATTTTGTAAGGACAGAAACAAATGATAATCAGATGGTGCTAGGTCCGGGGAGTATGGTGGATGAGACAGAATTTCCCAGCCTAGCTCTGCGACTTTCTGACGAGTCCCCAAAGCAGCATGTGGCCTGGAATTGTTATGAAGCAGTATGATGTCCTTCCTATTGAACATCGCCGGCCTCTTTTCTTGGAGTGCTGTTTTTAATTTATCCAATTGCTGACAGTACCTCTCCGAATTTAGCCTTTCGTTTGGTTTCAACAGCTCAAAATGTATTGGTCCTCGAATGTCCCACCATATACACAACATTCTCTTGTTCAGACTCAACTTCGGTTTAGAGGTAGAGGGGGCAGGTTTTCCGGGTTCACAATATGCCCTTTTTCTTATGATGTTTTCATAGGTAATCCACTTTTCATCCCCAGTTATGATTGTAACCGGAGCGGACAGAACTTTCCGGTAGACCTAATAATAAAAATAAAGAGAGTTATGGTTGAAGAGCGGGGGTTCTGTTGAAGAGACCAGTCTTCTTAGTCGAAGGATTCATAGTAGATGAAGGCTTATGCGTATGCAAAAGTTGGAAGAATAGCAACATCGATGGGATATTGAGAGTTTAGAAATGTATCATATCTTGAGATATAGTTTAATCCCATGACGCCATGCAGCATTATGAGGTCAACCCTAAAATTTGGAAACGAGATGAAGATGACAGTTTGAGAAAACAACTAGAAATGAAATAAAAATGCCATCTTTACGGGAGAGTTATTTTAAAAATCAGAATGATTCTTACTACAAATTAGGTTGATTTATATCTTAATATCCCTTTAGTAATCAGATAATTTTCCCAATCATAATGCATGAAAGATATAATATCAATTAGATAAACGAAAACAAAATAAAATCGAACCCGTTAACGAAGAGTAGGATAGAGGAAGATAAAAAGACAATTTTGAAAACATCGTGAAGATTACGAAATTGATTCTGGCCGTTTCGTTTTCTAAAGAACAATTATTTAATAACCCAATATATCTGTATTTTACATAAAAATCTAATTGTAGTTTTATAAAGAGAAGGACACGAAGAAAAAGGAAATGCGTCTGATCCCACGTTGTATCGAAAAAAGTTTCTTTAAAGAGAGTAACTATTATGCATTCTGGTGGCTTCATCTTTTTCGTAGCACTCAACCGAGACTTCACAACAGCTATAGGGGATTTTCAAACGGTGTAACATTTTTCTTTTAGTCACTTTTGAAGTTTTGCCTATCATTCTTCCTCGTCTAACTAACATTTCTGTCCTTAATACATCCCTCTCTAAATTTTCCTATTTTATAATAGTTTCTTTATGATATCACAGATAATTCATCTACAGGAAAAAAATTGAGTAAAAGATATGCTACAGCTCTAGGATTTCCTAAGTACATTTTTAAAATTTTTCTCCTTTTTCCTCTGCTTTTCAGGAAAGAAAAATTTATTAATAATGAAAAATAATAAAGAAAAATACTTGTTTGAAGAAAAAAGGATGCAGAAAGTTAGAAGGCATACAACTAAAAGTTTCTTGAAGTGAATGTGCTTAAGTAAGTCGGATTTTTTTTATAAGAAAAAGTAACGGAAAATATTAATATTCTTCTTATAGAGAATTTTCTTAAAGAAAATGTGAAATTCATAACAGCAGAATGTTCAATTTTATTTTTAGCAGACATTCAGACTTATGCTATTAATAATCTTTCAATTAGAGCATTTAATTATTTTGGAATATATGGACTGAAAGAGATTACTAAAACTTTTGAGTACCCGCAAAGACAAATCCTGTGATGAATGGTGAATTTCGGAATGAAAATGAATTAAAATTAAACATACCGACAAATTCCATCTAACATTCCCCCCTATAAATTGTAAACTCTGCGTAAATTTGATAATATAAGGAACAAGGAAATATAAATGCCGCTCTCAAGCGAATATCATTTTAATCTTCCAACAAAATTGTTCTACAAATTGAAAGGATGCATCTTTTAATGTATGTATAAGATTCAATATTTTCCTCAATTGCAATATAAAAAAAAACCCAGGTCAATCATGAAAAAATACACGGAAATTATTGCTATCCGAAAAAGAAAACTAGAAAGAAAGAAGATAAAAAAATAGATTTCAAATATCGTAAAAGTCACGAAACGGTATCCTACTTTTTCCTTCTGACAAGTATTTCTCTTTCATAACTCAATACACCTGTATTTTACATAACATGGTAATACATGTTTTAAAAATATTTTTTTTTTTAAAAAAAGGGGGTTCATCGAGTGATCAGCAAGAAACTTCGCTTTAAGCATAGTTAGGCATTCTGCTAGCTTTGATTTCTCCGTGCTTTATAACAGCTATTTTCAGTTTTCTTTCAACATAACAGTTCTCATTTAGTAGCTTATGAAACTTTACCTTTCATTTATAATCAATTTGTTTGAGTTTCCATACCTAATGCCCAATTATTTTCATTTTTCTCTTTCAAAATTGCGGCTTTATTGCATTATATATATATGTATGTTCTCAGTGATACAGTGAACGGCTGCAGTAAACGCCTGAGTGAAAATATGCCACAGGTTTCAGATTTTCTGCATGCATTTCTTAATTTTTTCTATTTTTAAGAAAAGAAAAATGTATAAATAATGCTCTAAGTGCTTTTTCAAATGGAAAAGGAAGCGGAAAGTTGAAAGATAAAGAGCTGGAAATTTATATTTATGGATAGGAATATAGAAAGGGATCCGATTAAATATGTTGAATTTAGATTTTTAGGAAATTAATACTGATAATTTGTCATTATCTTTTTAGAGAATTCACTTCTCTATTGAGAAAATGTAATGACCATAGTTCAGTCATATTTGAAGAACTATAGCAAATCCTATGAATTAAAAGTTGACACATGTCTGTGTCCTGTAAAATTGACATTATCTGTAGTCCACCGAATAATACCTATAATATTTAATAACTATTAATTGAATAATTTAATTTTTTTTGCTAAAAATTATTGATATATCCTCTGGAGACAGCTGTTATGTACGGTGATAATGGTTATCTTTAAGTTCATTTAATTCTTTCAGATATTACATTATATCCGCGATACCATGAAAATGTTGGTTATATCTCATTTTATTTGAATATGTAGATATAACTTCATGCCCATTATTCCGCTAAATTATCAGGATTTAATAGATGTGTTCTGTAATTGCCATATATGCTCCTCTTATTGTGTAGATGAAATTTTCTAGTGGAAACACGGCGCTATTAAAAACTTAAATACTCGGTTGATCTATATTCTAAAGCTCGTTATATTGTAATTTCCTTTTTATAGTTTGTTGTAACTGGTACACGTCATTTTTATACATCACTGGGTGGTACCCGGCGAGTTACTATCGCAGAAGAAATAATTTTGGAAATATCGTTTGAAATCTGAAATGGCTATCTTGCTTAATTAGGAATGTTAGAAAGAACGATATTTATTTTCTTATCGACATGAGTACATTAATTGAAATTTAACTATATATAAAGAAGTATAAATAATATTTATTCTGTTTTTTAAAGTTCTTTTGGGTAGGTAATAATTTTTGTTTTTGTTTTTCCGACTACAGGAAAAACAAATAAATATCTTGGCTGTCCAACTAGTAAACATCTAGCATACAATTCTATGTTCAATATTAGATATAATTATTTTAATATGCCTATAACTTAAGCGCATTTTCAAGCAGTAAGTAAACAAAGGACAGCCAACCATTATCGCAATTGGATGCACATTGTAAGGCAGCGCATAAGGTACGAACAAACAAAAATTCCTTTTTATATATTATATATTGTAATTGAATCATGCCTATAACCATCGAGTAAGTACAAGTATTAAGTTTCTAAATTTTATCGCAATCGGATGAACTGTACGGCAGCGCATAAGGTACGAACAAACAAAAATTCATTTTTGTATATTAGATTATCTATGTTGTTGTAATTAATATACTATCTCATTTTGGCTGGCTATTCTATAAGCAAAAGATATTCTACGATATCTCCACGATGTGGTTCCATGTAAAGAATGTCTGAAATAGACAATGCCATGGAAATGTCTTAACAGAATTGCTTTTAGTAATATAAATAACTATTAAGTTTTTAAACATTCTTTATCAAAATAATAAAATATTATTAAATTTTCAATATTTCTGTTGTTTTCAAGCATTGCTTTCCATTATAAAACTGATCGTCATAAAGTATCATTATCCAAATTTGGAAATGGTATTAAAATTCTTCTCTCAAAATTTGTCAAAGATATTTCATAAAGGCATTTAATATCGTTCAGTGTTAATAATAATAAGATTACATTTTCTACACAATCTTCCCAAAATCCATAATTTTATTCCCTGAAATATTCCGTTCCCTTCAGCCGTCTTGGTGAAATTCAAAATTAATTTAGCGAAAATCTATACCCAAGATGAATGTTTTAAAATGGCAATGAAGCGTGGAAAGAGCAGGTTAAAACAAGAGAGTGGAATAAAAAGGCTCAACTGATGAAGTTTGCAGTATTTCCTTAGAACTGTGAGTAAGTTTTATAATGAAACAATTTGTGAAAAGAATAATTATTCAACACAATTAATAAAGAACAAAAAACCTTTATAAAAATTGAAATCTGCTTTCGCAAATTTCATGTTATCATGTGAGAGTATTATTATTGTCATTCTTTGTCTTTAACCAGTTTAAATCGGTTTGAAACAATCACGTGACTATCAGATTACGCATGCATCGATGTTTAGAAATAGATGTATTTTTCCCCCACATCTCAAAATTATTCTAGCTCCAAAAATTTATGACGATAAGTAGCCAAATGCGTCAACTTTCTTTATCGTTTTCTAATAACCCTAAAAGCGAAAAAATGATACCTCAAAAGCGATAATACGCCAATTTTCTACCCGTGCATTTTATGGCTTCAAAACCTCAAACTAAAACAACATCATGTTCTCAAATCATAATAAAGCATATAATAATAACTTAATTTTTCGTAATTTTTGCAAACACATTTTCTTTCTGTTTCTATAAGGATCTCTAAAAAGTAAAATTAATACAATGAAAAAAAATTGGAAAATATCTGGGCTTTCTTTCTGTAAGATTATTCAAAAAATACATTACACAAATATAGATATAACAAGCATCTAATTGTCAATTTAAAAATTAAATCATCAATCAATTAATTTGAAAATTAATTAATTATCTGTCATTAATTATTATTAAACATTTAAAAAAATCACTAATTCAATTTAAATTAAAAAGAATGAATTACCTGAGAAATCATTGTGTGCAATGTGAAGCATATAATATAAGCACTTAACGAAGAAACTCCGTAGTGGTGTTTAGAAATATTCAACGACTCCATTTTTTTTTAGTATTTGCACTCTTTTCAATTTTTTTTTCTTTCTAGAAAAAGTCCTCAACATAAAGGAAACAACTTTTTATCTAAAAAAAGAAAATGGGATAAAACTTGCGAGATGTAAAGAGGGAAGAAATTTAAAAATATGACAAAAATCTTCCGACGATTTCATCCCTTCTCGTCTAACAATACAGCTTCGATGAGAATTTGGGCAGCAATTCTATAAAAATGCAATATTCCAAAATTTTGCATAAAAATATACTTTCACTTTTTCAATGAAAGAAAGAAAAAGAATGCATTCATTTATTCAGTGAGGGAACGAAAAGAAATCACCTCAAAGATTTTTATTATTATGTACTCTTCAATTTTTTCTGCCATTCAAATGACGCTTCCTTACAACCATTTTTAGTATTTTTCTGATTGGATACCTTTATCAGTCATATTTGAATTTTATTAACATGACAATGCCTTTTGGCTGTATATCATCAGCAAATTACATGATGCGACGTACTTCATTCAGGAATCGTTTAAGAGTACTAAATAGCCAGTAACTGGACCTAAAGCTACTTCATTTATGTAAATATATTTAGATAATAGGTATTAATGAAATAATTTTTTCATTTTAATGACACTGTTAATTAAAGTTTAATTAAGAAAGCTTGCTTAATAACTTAAAGTCATTACAAACATAAAGGCATTTTTACACCACTTTAAAATTCATAAAGAGCGCTTTTCAAAAACGCACGTTCTAATTAAATTTTTCTTCAAATTTTAATAAATTTTCAAAATATCTTCTGTAAATTTAATAGTAAAAATTCTCACTCTCCTCCAGGCATATACATTTTGCTATGTATTCGGGGTTCTTTCGATTTGTTAGTTGATGAAGAAACAGTACTTTAGTGACGAGCGAGGGCTTTCATTAAACACGAAATACGTAGGCGACAAATATACTGCCGAAACTAACACAGGCAACGCACAACAACATACTACTACAAATAGTAACCCGGAAGTAGTAATCGGAAGTAATAACAACACAGTACTCAGAGTAGCTAGATAGAATTGAGCAAGAGGAGGGAATCTACGTAGATACAATCGACGGCCTCTCCAAATGCCTGCAATTCTCCACTGTCTCCTCGCTTTAGCTGTATCCAACTGCCGATTCTACTAGACGACTGGCTACTGCCCACACTCATCGATGCTGCTTCTACAATACGCACTAGGATTAGGCATACAACTCAATTCCCCAAACGCTTGAGCTTCACACAACACTTGCGCTTCGTTGGACAGATACAACTATTCGTCTTTGATTCGCTATGCGATTCTAAACCTTTCGGCGACTCTTTTCACGATTACTATTTTCAGCTGACTATTTGCCTTATATAGTTATCGGAGCCGGGCAGTGAAAGTTCTGAAACAATCGGGCATATCTCGGTTTCCATTGGCTCTATCGCCAAATTTCTGGAAGATTCCAGTATTATTTATTTTGTCGTCAAATTCGTCGTCAAATCCCCAAATTGTTGCCATGTTCGGCATCCGATAAGCATCCAACAGAGCTGAGCGTAAAATGGTCTTTCCAGTGATTGAAATAACCATGATGGAAAGTAACATCATAGATTTGCAACAATAATCTATATATATATATATATATATATATATATATATA
>JAPMOR010109991.1:37496-50795 GCA_026543865.1 Argiope aurantia
TGATACAACAACCTCCAAGTATTAATATATATATATATATATATATAATGCATTCGGACAATATTAATTCTATTTGTTATGTGCCCATTACCTTTTTATAATTGGGAGTAATTTTATAAAACACGAAAGCCGGAATTATTAACACACGTTGATATCCCGTTCTTTATCTATTTTTTTTCATTAATTTATTGCCAAACATTGCACAAAATATAGCACTCTCCCATGTAATTTAAAATATATCGGCTTACCCATGGTTGTAAGAAGTTATTTGATTGTCGAATATATACATATATAATTTTCAATTTTTTAAAAACTTTTTGTGCTCTGTTGATATGGTTAAAATATTAAAAATGGCTAGAACAATTCAAAAAATTATTAAGCTAAAAATTTAGAATTTTGAAAAATTATGAATAGTTTTATCAGTAGGAATCCTAAAGTGTAAATTTTTTAAGCATTCAAAAAAGTTTTGAAATCAGATGATAAGTGATTATATATCAGTGGAAGATAATATAATCAAAGGAAAGAAGAAGAAAAAAGGGAATTTAATAATGGAAGTAAAAGAAATTTGTAAAGTTTATTTACCGAAACTTCAAAGCAGATATTTCAAAAAATTCAGCCTAAATTTGTTTCAATTCACAGAACTGTTTCAAAGCGTTTTTCTTTTTAATAAAGCCTTTAATACATCTGACAAATACTTAGAAAGATTAGTAAGTTGTAATTGAGCTAAAATCTAAAAAAGGACGATGAGAAGTATTAAAAATGATAAAGATCATTAAAATATTTAATCTTTTCCTATTAAATAATAAATCACCCCGAAAATAAATTTGAAGTTCCTCGCAAAGCAATGCGCGTACTTTGCATAAAAACATGCTTTAGCATTTAGCTGTGTAAAGAAGGAATTGACAGAAAAAAAAGGTGCAACATATCAAGAAATTGAAAAAAAAAAGTTTTAAGAATGGTTGCTGTTATATACATTTGCTTCTTATCTTTTTTTATTTTATTCACCTGAGGCTTCGAAACAGCTATTTGACATTTTCTTTCAGTTGCTCTTAAGGATTTTTTTCCCTCTATCCCTACCTAATATGTATCTTTCCCACTTTTCCATTTTATTTCTCGATTTTGTAGTTGGGTAGGACGGTCATCTGTAGGAAAACCCAAACTAAAAATGCGCTCACATTACTCAGGATTTTGAGCCCGTCTCCCAAGTTTTTTTTCTCTCTCTCTCTCTCTCTCTCTCTTTTTTTTTTTTTTTTTTTTTTTTTTTGCTGTGGAGAATATGTAGAAAAATGTTGTAACGATATGATTTTTTCACTCAAAAATATATAGTTTTGTAGTTTAAAGTATGCATTAGTATTACTCAGATATTTAGGAACTTTTAAGGGACGAGGTTTTCAAAATTTGTCTATTTATTCTTAATTTTTTGCTCCTCTCTAGAGAGCATGGAAATTAATTTCCCTAATACTATAAAATTCGATTCTAGTTTATTTGTAAATACTGTATTAATATCCAAAAGTTCTAGAGAACTATCAATTTCCAACTAATGTATGATTAATTAATACTTGTCTACGTATGTAGACAAGTATTTATTGTTTTGATATGGGTAACACATTTTGATATGTGTAACATGATTGCATAAGATCGATTTCAATGATATATTTATGGCAATTTTCGCTCTTTCTTACTGACAATCCTACTAATAATAAATGCTGATAAAAAAATTTTAAAAAATATTACAATAATTTATTTTATCCCCTATTAACACTATGCTGTCGATTGACACTACGTTGGTGTCATGTGAATTTATATTTATTTTATGATTTATTTTTTAGATTATTTACTATTAATTATTATTTATATTATGAAAATTATTATCATTTTAATTTTTTATTTATTTATTTAGCTCATGAAAATTGCATTTTTTCTGGCCACAAACCGAGAATCATCGCTAGATGCTCCATTACTATTTAAAAAAAATGATTTCATGATTGAAATGCGATGAGAATGGGACTTTTGACATACAAATGCCGAAATCCCTGAATCCCAAAAGAGTACATTCATTCGATGTAAAAATTCAGATATTGGGAAATGATCCGAAGATACTGCTTATTAGAAACAGCCATTTTGAATAAGCGTTTTGAATGAACAATAATGAAGATCGACATTAAGTTTTTCAAAAAGGTTTCAACTATGATTTGCGTATTTGGAACAAAGCGAAATGATGTGTTCAATGTTATTTTTATGATTACAAACTTGGCAGTGAAGATAATTGTGTAGACCAAATCTATTCAAGCTGGGGTTCTAATCATCCGGGTTTAAAAACATGCAGTTATGATATCATATCTTCTATTTTTGTGTCATAGAATAAGGGAAACATGGTCGGGACATCACCTTTAGATTCTTAAAATTTACTATTTTGTAAAAAATGTCGTGTTTTCTGTTGTGAGGTTTCCTGATAATGAGAAATTGAATCTTCTGAAGCAATCCAGTCCATGAATCGGTGTCCCTTCATGACCGTGTTTGTGAGTATGTCCGCCTTTTCATTCCAATGTATCTGCGAATGTCCTAGAGACCACACCAATCATATTTTCTGATTCAATTTTCCCCGTACTTGAATTTTGCCAGCTAATCTGTAAATGGCTTTCGGGGATTTGATTATAAGGCATTTTAAAGCTTGAAGGACAACTGTCTGTCAATAAGTTAACAAGAGATTGGCAAAATGCTAAGGCTTCCTCCTTAAAAATAGAATTCATGGCGTGAATTCTATAGACGAAGGTATTGCTGACTTGAGATACCCGCAACCGATGCGAATTATTGAGATTTGGATGCGTCCGTAGCAATGATATAATAATCTTAAAATTGTTTGTATGAAGTTTCTTCAAAGAGATTCTTGATCATATAACTAGGAAGAGCTTTACTTTGAAAACTAAAAATTAAAAGATGAATTTCATAAAAATTGTTTCTAGAGACGATGTGATCTGGCAGAACAATAAATATGATTTGTAGAAGCATTTAAGTTTGCAAACAAATTTTCAATTAAAACTTTGCCTTTTTTTTTAACTAATTTAATGCCAGGATTGGAATTGTGATAGTAAGTAGGTGAATGAGTGACATTGGCAAGTTGCTCGAGAAAGAAATGCATTAAATTCATTAAAACAATATTTGTGGTACATTTAGGCAGTCCAAGTACTATTCTAAGAGCCACAGTTTGTATCGAATTGCAGGTTTTGTACTGAGTTTCGGAGAATTTATTGGTAATTTAGCTGCTGTAATAAAATAGACTTAAAATCCTATTATTGGTTATATTTATGAGATCTGTTGTACTGGAGTCGTAAATTTTATACGGAAAAGATTTTAAAGCATAAATTTTTCTAACAGCATTAGTATGAATAATTTTTTAATATAAAAACATTTTGGTTTGTTTTGGAAAAATTGATGCCTACTATTTAATAGATTGTTTCCAAGGGAGGAGGAAACCAGCATACGTAATTCGAGGATCGATTGCAATTTCTTTTTTATAAAGTCAGATATAGAGCATTTTTCGGGGGTGATTTTGAGTTTCCAACAATTACACCATTTGTGTTATGTTTTCCTTTGTACTCTGAAGCTTCTTTGAAATGTAATCTACAGATGCATGAGCACAAAAAATAAAAATGTAGTCAGCAAAAATAGAGCATTCCACACCAATACCAAGAGATTCAAAGAAATCCGAAGGGAAAAATTACGAAAAGTACTACAATGAGACATAACACCTCTCCATGTCCCTGCGACCCCTGATCATTAAGGTTTATTAATAAACAGACCAACATTGTCTAGTTATTAAAGATTTTATGAATTATTGATGATCATGACGAAAGGTAATTTCACTGGAAATTGTGACATTTTAAATTCAAAAGGCATATTTGCATCATTTTTTTTAATAAGTAGTAATACATTTTATGTGAAACAGTCATATAACATGTTTTATCGTCTGTCATATAATTGTCATATATTCATATAAATGCCCGTCAGCACTTCAACATTTAAATTTTATACTCAAAAGATTTTAAAGCATAAATTTTTCTAACAGCATTAGCATGAATAATTTTTAATATAAAAACATTTTGGTTTGTTTTGGAAAAATTGATGCCTACTATTTAATAGATTGTTTCCAAGGGAGGAGGAAACCAGCATACGTAATTCGAGGATCGATTGCAATTTCTTTTTTTAAAAGTCAGATATAGAGCATTTTTCGGGGGTGATTTTCAGTTTCCAACAATTACACCATTTGTGTTATGTTTTCCTTTGTACTCTGAAGCTTCTTTGAAATGTAATCTACAGATGCATGAGCACAAAAAAATAGAAATGTAGTCAGCAAAAATTGAGCATTCCAAACCAATATCAAGAGATTCAAAGAAATCCGAAGGGAAAAATTACGAAAAGTATTACAATGAGACAACACTACCCTGATCATTAAGGTTTATTAATGATCATTAATAAACAGACCAACATTGTCTAGTTATTAAAGATTTTATGAATTATTAATGATCATGACGAAAGGTAATTTCACTGGAAATTGTGACATTTTAAATTAAAAAGGTATATTTGCATCATTTTTTTTGAATAAGAAGTAATACATTTTATATGAAACAGTCATATAACATGTTTTATCGTCTTTCATATAATTGTCATATATTCATATAAATGCCCGTCAGCACTTCAACATGCAAAATATGGCACGCAATTTTTCTGGCCACAAACCTAGAATCATTGATAGACGCCCCATTTCTATTTTAAAAAAATATATAAGGTGTCAGTTGTATTGCTCAGGTATTCAGACATTGCTATTCAATAGACGAAAAATTTCCTATATGCAAGAAAGGAAAACAAATTGGGAAACTATTCATTAATATTGTCGCGAACATTGTGCCTAAATATAGAATTAGTAAATAATATTGTTTTAAACTCATTTACTCTTAATTTGATGATCATTAAAGCTTTACGTTTCCGTCAAGTGCAATATAAATGCTTACTGCGATATAATAATAATTTTCATTAAAAATTGCAATCAATGCTGGCAAAACAAACCTCAAATGTCATGGATCAGGTGACTCGATATCTACCAAACACAAAGCTAATAAAATGAATGTTTACCTAAAACTTTGTATATAATAGAGAGAAAAAGTATCTTTAAATCAATCGCAAACTGCATATTAGTTGTTTCTTAAACATTTATTATCAAAATAATAAAAATAACCATTGTTTTCCAAACTCAATAATTTCGCAAGTTTTGGCTTTACAGCATCACTTCTCGTTATTAAACTGATCATCATAAACTATCATAGTTCAAACTGATTAACTGAGGTGTTAAATACCACGGTGTTAAATTCTGCTTTCAATTTTCAACAGAAATATTTCATAACGGCGTTTCATATTATCCAATTTTAATAATAGGATTAAATTCTCTACATAATCGTCCAAAAGTCCTTAAATTCTATTCCCTGAAATATTTCATTTCCCTCAGCCGTCTTGGTGAAACTCAAAATTAATTTAGCGAAAACCTACACTCAAGATGAATGTTTTTAAAGGGCAATGAGGCGTGGGAAGAGCAGGTTAAAGCAGGAAAGTGAAGAAGAAAAGACAATGAATAAACTTTGCGACTTTTTGTTAGTATAACGCGAAGGTTTTAGAATGGAACAATTTGACTGAGGAATGATATTGAACACTTGCTAACTTATTCGTAATTTTAACTTATAAATCTAGATAAAGTTGCAAAGAAACATACAATATTTTTTGCAAGCAAGTAAATATTGCCGCATTGAAGAAAGACTGTCGAATTTCCATGGCCGAATGGTCATGGCACGGGTCTTGTGATCAAGAGACCTGGGTTCGAATCCCGATAGAGACACTGAGATTGATGGTATATGTAAATACTTTATTCCTTGATTTTATGTTTTCCTTAATTTCATGTTCCATAAGATACTGGACATTTCTTTAGTCTACCAGACAAGTGTTCTGGACATTTCTTTAGTTTACCAGACAAGTGTTCTGGACTTTTCTTACTGTCTCCAGAAGAGTATTCTGGAACTTTCTCTGCTTATATAAAAGCAGAAGATTTGTCAGTTACTGTATTCTCTCTCTATTCTCCCAGTTCTGAGTTCAGTTAATAAATTGGTTTAGCTCTACCTCTTGTGTGTGTGTGTGTGTGTGTCATTGTATTCTATAGTATCTACGTGACAATATTATAAAAAAAATATAAACTATAATTTATTTAAAAACATTTACATTTTTATTATGCTATTCAGAAGAATTGCATATGATGCTGTGGTTACATGATAAGAGTGATTGTATATGCCATTTAAAATTAAATTCACAGTATTAGTTGAAATCACTTCCTTTATTTTCTTTTAAGAAGGATTATATTGCCTTTTGAATATGAAAATCTAAGCATTTATGAACAATGTTTACGGAAACAATAGAATTATCTTCCAATGCTTCCTTGCTTTGCTTTGTTTTCTTTACTTCTCCAAGTTCTACAAATGAAACGTTCTATTCTAAAAAGTGCGTACATCCTTAAGCGCCATTCTAATCCACAAGCGCCACACCTCCTCCCTTTCATTAAGCAGGGTGTGGAGGATGGCTCAGATATGACATGGTGATTGATGCTGGCCAACCGGTAGGTACAGAAATGTTGTAGGGTCGACTACCCCCTGCCGATGGCACGAGGGGCTTCCCAGCGTGCTCAGCGATAGTCCTTAAGATTCAAAGTCAGCCCATACCAATGCTGTCACTGCAGTCCAGTCATTTCAGATTTATCCATGTGCCTCAGTGCGAGTCGGAGTAGTCAGGGTGTGACATCATTAGTATCATTGTGTTATACTTCTGTATTGCTTTCTATCTGCATGCATTTTCTCAAGTTGTGGCATGAAATTTCATAAATTTGCTTTTTTTCAGATCTGTTACATATAATCAATGATTTTTTTCAAAAGAACGTGGAGTACTAAAAGTGAAAAGAGTCGCTTCAGAGTATTCTCTGCCAATGATTTAAATGGAAGTAACAGATACCTCACACAAGGTTGATAACTCGGTCGAATTTACAATCACGGCATAAAATTTGAAGGGTAGTTTGTATCAACATATGAAACAAATTTTTAGATTTTGTTATGGAGAGTATATATCCGCACTTGTGTAATAAATCTTTAAAATTGCTTTCTTGAAATAATGGCATCATCACTGAAAAAAAAGAAATTATCAGACTTACATACTTTAACTGTCTCGTGATTCTGTGATTTGCGAGATAGGTTGTGAAAGTTTCTAGAAAGATCTGCGAATCTCAGCTCCTAAAAATGATATCGCCAAAAATTTTGCATTTCCTTGAACCTGCATTTCCGTCTCTGAAGTGATCTATCAGTCAAAATGTCAAATGGTCCCCAGGTTTGTAGTCAAGCCAATGATCCTTGATCTGACATACAATAAACGTCAATTGAAATAAATGTAACTACCTTTCTGGCCATGACGCTAACAACGCAATATTTCAGATTGGAAATACAATGAATGTACGAGTAAAAGTGGGACGTTTATCTACTTACAAGCAGGCAGGCAGGCACGTACGTACACAGAGATGCACAGATACGCATATGCATAACATATATGGAAGAGTAAAATTGCTATAAAGAAGCATTCTGCGACGAAGATTTGATTAAAACATTACATTTCTTACCTTTATGTTTCATATATAATGTATCTGTTTTTATTCTTATTTTTTCACAGGGAAAATATCTCCATAGGGGTTTTCTTTTACGTTTTGTACTCCTATATTTCAATAACCAATGATTTGCTTCTGCATTATCGACTAACTTTTAAGGTTTGTCTTCTGATTTTAAATTCCCCTGTATTATGAATAATATTACTTTTACACATTTTCGATTTTCTTTTATGTGTTCAATTAGTTTCAATATTGGATTCTTTATATGCTTGATATATAGTGTCCTATATGTTATGATTTATTCACTTTGGGTGCTCAGTTCGAGGAGACGTTTGCAGAACTTTAATGTCCATTTCTTTTATCTTTATCTTAACCAGGATATATGTAATTACTCCTCGTTTTCATTTTCAAAGTGTGCATGTAATCAAATTTAAATTTCTTTTACTCTAATGAATTTTAATTGCCACAAATATACTTTTGATACAAGTCAAATCACAATACAACTTGCAATTTCTCAAAATTTAAAAGGTGCTGCCCATTTGATATGCACTACTTTAACGTGAGTTGTCTGTATCAAAAATGAAAATTCAGATGGCCAATATTGTCTATAACAGACTTATACAGAAAGAGCCAATTCTCATTTGATTTTGAAAAGGCAGCTGCAACTATTAGAAGTATCGTTGGAATCATTGCTGTAAAGGATGCAAACTATTCAATTCGAAACTTTAAAATATTATAGAATGTATAGCCATCTTTAAAGTACAGAAAAGTTTATTTTAAATAACTTGATTTATGACTGATAATGCCAGATCTCAATAATCGAAGAAAATTTTGATGACGTAATTAACACTCTACCTGCACACTAACAACCTAAATTTGGATAGTCCCATTTTATGGATACTAATTAATTCTGTTTTTCCATTTGTTGCTAAATGAAGGTCATAATCAAAATTCCAAGATGCTCATTGAAATGGAATGAATAAACTATCATGAATGTGTTGCCATTCTCAACAATGTTGCAAGACTTTTTAAAAATTTCACTTGCCAGATGTTGTGCGATGTTATTGCTGAGATAATGACTTTTTCAAGAAAATTATCTCGTGATTACCAGAGTTTTTATAATGGTTGATAACTTCTGATTTTAAAACACTACTTCTCGTTAAATCTGGATCCAACAACAACAACAAAAAGAAAATGATTAGCAAATGTTTTTGATTTTACTCACTTTTCTCTTACTAGAAAATTTAAATAATGCTATAATGCGTTAATAATTCCATTTTTAGAAATTCTATATGAAACTCAAACATCCTCATACTGCTATAGACGAATGTTTAAACAATGAACTGCCATTATATCAATTTTTATATATTCCCTTATTTCCTGTTATGAATATGGAATATTGTCTCCCTGTGCATTTGTCTCATAGTAAAATAAAGAGACGTTAGATATCTATTACTTACTAAATGAGTGCTAAGTCAGTTACCCTCGACTTTGATGATTATTTGGGAACTATGGTGACGAAAATAAAGGTTGCAGAATATGCAAGAATCATGACGATCTCTATTTTATGAGTTGAGACCAGAAATGCTTCTAGAAAATCCTATGCCTTGTTGGAGAATATTTAATATATGAGGAAGTGAAGATAAAGAGTCTAGTGGACGTTTTCTTTAAAATGCTGATCTAGAGCAAATTTTTTAATTGTTTGCATTTAAATGTTTCTTATAAAACGATCTGCTCTCTGCTGCTTAATTTATTCTTACAAATCCTGTTTGTATATACGCTTCGGCACACAAATTTTTTCGGATTTTTCTGTGGAATAAAGTATTGTTATTCTTTCCTGAGCTTGCTGAAATTTTTATTGTATCTCCACCGGACGATTGGTAAACAAATGATCATTCTCATTTGTTTAAAATTTAGAATGACGAAATATTTGACAATTGTCATTCTGTTAACTGGTTAAAATTCATTGAACCAATTCATGATTCTATTAAAATTCAATTAACATATCCATTTCATCAAACATACAAAAGAAAGCATTTATTCTTTACAAATTATTGAGCGCTATGGAAGGCCATACGTGATCTTAAAACTATTCTGTGAGTGATTACAGTCTATTCAATGAATGATTTTTTTATTATTCTATGAAAATTTTAATTAATTCACTCAGTCTTAGATCGCACAGCGTATCCGTTGAAAATGAAATTAAAATATTATTATAAAATGTTAAATATTTAACTTAAAAGTAAAAAAAATGCATAATTCCCCGTTCTTTTAATTTGTTTTATAAAGAAAGTAGTATCAGGTATTGAATGAAAATAACAAATGATAAAAGTTTTAGTGACAGAGTTTTAGGAACTTAATCATTTTGAATAGTAAACTCGATTAGAATTTTTACAGTTACTTAATGATTCTAACATGGCCGACGGATGTTTTAATGATAGTTTAAGGGTCATTACAATTAATTACCATGTTTTGTGTCAACAACTCTATGTTTCATTGCTGACAATTCGCTTACGACAATTGATTATTGATTGTTTACTTTTCACAGCTCCTAATTTGCATGTACTGTCTGTGTTGAGTTAGCGTCTGTGGTATCTTCGCACAATATCCCAAATTTCTGGAATTAATATGCATAATATGAATGAAAAAAACTATGCATATTATTCAAGTTAAAATATGATACTATCAACTTTTATTTAAAATAAGATAACGCATTTTCAAGAGTACAGTTACTATATTATAAGAGTTCAGTTATTATATTATTCTATTTATTATATTAAGATACATTAATCGACTAAAGAAATGGTATTATGTGATTAAATTATATAAATTATAAACGTTATATGTCTAATGACGATAGAAAATGTGTAAATGTGAAAGAACGGATTTATTCTAAAATATATTTTGAAGAAATACCAGATATCCTTAACTTACTGTTTAGGAAAAGAAAATGTATTTTTATTTATTACTATTGTATGTGAAATCAGTTTATTAAATTACGAATATTGTGTAATTATTATATTAAATTATTGGTTCTATGGGTAAGGTAAGAATTTGATTTCAAATATTAAAGGAGGGAAAAGGCACTTCATATCACTTGATTATTTAGTTTTAAATATGAGAAATATATTTATTAATTGGAAATATTTTCTTCTGTATTTTGAATGCCATTTTTTATTTAATAAATTCACGGAATGAATAATATTTAAATAATCTCTATTACTAATAAAATAAAATATATATATCTTATTCATACTCTACAGGGCAGAACCATTGGGCCTAAAGCTTTCAAAGTTCTCAAATAAATATTTTTTGGATTCAGGTGCCCATTTATAAACTATTCTTAACATTTTAAATACAATTTGAATTAATTGGATAAAAATGTTAACAATTTATCGCGATTAATCGTAAGACGTCACATTCTGAAAATGGTTTTTAATACGATCTTAAAATTAATATATATATATATTATTTAATTGATGCCAATTTATTTGTCGAGCAGTTTTATTCTCTCAATTTTGATAATAGTTTAAAATATATTTATGCACAATTTTTAATAATATTTTTACCTTTGCAATAAAAGTCAAAATGGGTTCCGTATTTCAACAAACATTTCATTGTATGCTTTCTTTCAATATTATAAACTAAGGTAGGCAGATTCCATTTTTTTAATATCCTTTTGCAAATAACTATGAATTTTTTTCTCTTATTTTATTATATCATTTTTTATTAAATATATTATGAAACCCTTTTAAAATAATAATCAATATATCTGACGAGCTGAAAAATCATACTGATTTTCTTAATATTTTTTGAGTAAATTCTGTGGAAATTCTTGAAAAATGTTATAAAACATTTATAATTCTGAATTTTTGAAAACTTCAGCTGAGGAAACACATATGATGGATACAAAAGCATATCAGCAAAATATCAAACTTGTTTGAAATGATTAGATGTTTTTGAGGAAGGCTAAAATGATATATAAAGCAAACGCTTAATTTAAGAATTTATGAAAAAAGAATATATTATATTACTTAATTAATGAACTAAAGTATAAGCTATTTCTTTTTATTCAGTCTGTAAATGCTAGAATTTGACTGATAAATAACAAGAAGATTGAATTTTTTTGCCAAAACAACTGAAAACTATAAACGGAGAGATTTCTGAATCTATAATCAGGAACTCCAATCAGAATATATTGTAAAACTATTATATCTAACTTGAACAAACAAGTAAGACTGGAAACCCAAAACTTTTTCGCAAACTCTCTAATAAACGTTTTATCAAACTTCCTAAACATAAAATTGGGGATGAAACTATGATGAATTTCATTGATTTAAATCATTGCATTTACCTTCTTGCGAAAGCACAGACAAATAGATGGTCACTGTTTGAAGAATTTAGTTTAAAATGTGATAAGTATCTATATTTTAGAAATTAGATCTGCTTACTGAAATTTCTACTTTGCGTTTGGCAGTTATCGTGTTTATTTATACTCAAACAGCCAGTCAGACAGATTTCGTGTCAATGAATTTCACCCAACATTTAATAGAAATCTACAGATTTAGCCATCATTTCATCTACCAAATTTCACCTTCCTAGATCAAAACATTTTTGAGTTATCATATTCGTTGATAGTCAGACACAATGCCGTGAATATGTTTTGCAGACTTTGTACTATGTGGGTCTGAAACATGGAGATTTATCTAAATCTCGAATCCGAATATTTTGATTATTGCGATATTTTCTCTACTTCATATTCGAAAAATTAAAAAAAAATTATGCATTAGGTTTAAATTTTTGTGGATTTTAGGGATATTTTACAAACATTTAGAATTTGGAAGAAGAAAGAAACATTCAGAGATGCAAAATAAAATTAAAACATAATTTAGGCAATCATAATTAAATATTGTAGATTCTATAAGAATGAAGGTAGAAAAAATATCAAAATGTTTTATGAGGAAATTAAGAATATACAATTGAAGAATATTCAATATTTTCAGCAAAACTCGACATCATAACATAATTAATAGGTAATTATCTGGCCAAATTTTAATGCTTCTCATGGTTGGGAATTAATTTTTTTCAGTATATTGCAGTAAGAAATTTATTTAAAAAATTAAAGGTAATATGAGCAGAAATATGTTTAAAAAAAGTATAAATACTTGATTACAATGATCAATTGCATTCCATACGTCTTTTCACTTAGCAATGGCACATTACAAATATTTTTATCTAATCATTGCAAACCATGCTATTAATAAATCCATTTATTATGTTTTTACTTTCTAGCATATAAAGTATAGTGAAAGTAATATAATGGGCAAAAAATTCGAACTGTATTTTTTGACGAATCTCCATACTCCAGACCCTCCATGAGTTCAAAGAAAACCCTTTTCAGTTGGGTTTACAGTCTGTGAACACGATAACTCTGAAAAGTTTTGAGCTTGACGGGTGAAATTTGGTACATGAAATTCTGCACGTTTATAGATATATGTCGTATTTTGAACAAAATCCATTCAGAAGAAGTTTGTCTCTTTATCTGTTTGAGTACAAGCGAATATTACTACAAAATGAGTAATAGAGTTCGACATCTATCTACAAATGAGTAATAGAGT
>JAPMOR010109991.1:50805-67210 GCA_026543865.1 Argiope aurantia
CAAATGAGTAATAGAGTTCGACATCTATCTACAAATGAGTAATAGAGAGACATATTTAGCATCTAAAATATATATAAACTCATTACATTTTGAATCAAATTCGTCAAAAGATTCATCGTTTTTCTGACTGTACTTTCCCATGCTTGCAAATGCAATAACTTATAACCACACTGACTTAAATCAATGAATTTCGGCATGCCATCTTGTGATAACAATTGTAGCCTTGTTTCAAATTTCGGTGGCAATCAATTCACAAAAAGATGTTTAAAATACATATTTTCGCTCTAGATTCAGTAAAAATGCAACATTTACTCCAATGATTTATAATTCTTAACATCCGTCCACTAATAACATGCAAGGAATTCGCGACATTAATTCTATGGGGAGAAGAGGATAAGACATTTATTGGCGATTATGTGAGAAGAGTTTGGGGAGACCATTTGTTTCGTAAGTTATGAAACCTAATTATTTTATCATATGTTTTCATACAATTAATAAAAATTTAACTTAAAATCTACTTATATTGATTTATTCTATTAGAATTGCGTGTTGGTAACTGCTGATTATAATCAAATGGACCTTTATTAAACAGGAGTTAAGTTAAAAATTTTCTACAATTTTCACATTTTAGCTTAGAAGAACGTGATAGGAATTTTCTGGATTATTTCTATATTTGGAGTTTTACGAAATCTCAATTTTTGATGAATCCTCAGGTGAAAAAAAAATATATTTCGTCCGCCCCCCATATATATAGACTTTTAAATCACGACAGGATATTTAATATCCTTTTATGATTTTTAATTTTTTAAAATCAAGATAAAGACATTAAAATCACCTTACTGTGATGACGCAATGTGAAATTTGGTAATTCACTGTGTGATGAAATGCATGATTACAAAAATTACCAAAAGTTATGATTGGGAAAATATTTAGAAAGAACTTCCTATAGCTAAAGAAGAAACAATTATTCAACTGAAAATTTGAAAATGAATTTAAATTTCTATTGTAGCATCAGAAACATAAAGAGCTTAAAAACCTAATTTAAAAATTGTCAGTAATCTTGTGTCATCATATTTATTGGAAAACGAATGCACCGAGACTTTCAGAATGCATATTTTTTTATTTGTGTCTTAGTAATAGAATAATAATATTAGCAAAATGTTAGGAAAGAAAAGACATTTCTGTAAAATGCTAATTCGGATAACATTTTAAGTAAACTTTAAATTTATAGAAAAGAAGAAACAATTTAGAAAAGATTCAAAGCCAAATATGATATAAAGAATGTATATTTGATGAGAAATAAAAATAAATGGGAATTTAATGGTTCCTTTAAAAGATAATTCCACGATTTTTATATATCTTTAAGGTAAAGTTCAAGAAAGATAGTAAAATCAATTGAAAAATTTTAAAGATGAAACAAATATTAATTGAAATATTATTTTTATTTTCTCGGATGCCTAAAGAATACTTAAAGAAAATATTGCAATAACAATAATAAAAAAAATAGGACTCGAAATTTTGACGAATCAGATCGCCTAGAGTTCGAAACGCATATTTCGGAGTTACCTACATCGTTAAATAAAAGAAGCTTTGAGTTAGACGGATAAAATTTTGTGTGCCATTTTTATTCCAAATTTTGCTATTTCTATTAAACTCTGGGTGAAATATATGCATAGAAAGCTGCTTATTTCTCTGTTCGACTACATAGGAAAACATATATCATCTAATAAATGAATCAATGAAGTGTAATTTTCCAGCAAATCTGTCAAAAACATGCATTCATGTAAATGTAAATGCAGTAACTAAAAATGCAATTACTTAGGCAAAGGAAACTTGTTATGTGATTTTGTTGTTAAAATTATAGTTCTGTATCAAATTTTGATTACAACTCTTAAAAGTGTACAGAATAATGTATACTCGGTTGATAAAATGTATACTCGGTTGATAAAATGTATACTCGGTTGATAAAATGTATACTCGGTTGATACAATATATACTCGGTTGATAAAATGTATACTCTGTTGATAAAATGCATATTTGGTTGATAAAATGCGTACTCCGTTGATAAAATGTATACTTGATTGATAAAATGCATACTCCGTTGATAAAATGCAAACTCCGTTCATAAAATGCCAACTCCGGTGAAAAAATGCATACTCGGTTGATAAAATGTATACTCGGTTTTCTACTCTAATCTATGATTCATTAAATGTAATGTGCTGGACCCTGAAAATAAAAATACAAGTTCCCAAAAATATAAGAGCACACGTGAAGTTCACAGCTTGGCCGAATATGTACAATTTTTATGACTTGGTGGTGTTTATCCTTTTACTGAATATGCCGGGCCACGGTGGCCTTGTGGTAAGGTCTCGGCTTGTGAGCCGCTGGGTTTCAGGTTCGAGACCCGATTCCACCGAAGAACCGCCGTGTAAGAAGGTCTGTTGCACGCTAAATCCATCAGGTCAAACGTCCTCCCGCTGGTTTGATTTGTTATGCTGTACAACTTGCATTTTATGCAAAGATCTAGTGAGCAATGGGAAATTTGAATTTGATCTTCAAATTTTTTAATTCATGGCACTATTTCCTGAAAAGTCCTCTCTAACTGAAAACAATACTGTTCAGCAAGCCTATACAGATGAATGGCGAGAATGAAACATAATTAAGTTTTATATACATAAAATTCGCATTGTAAAATATGATAAATTAGAAAATACAAATGAAATTGCAGCAAATTATAAAGCATGAAAATAATTATATTTTAGGCCAATTTTGATACTATGAGCCACGGAACTGTCCTTCGTGTTAACTTTAACTTCTTTTTAACTTTTTTCATGTTTCACAAATCCATGATAATAATAAATTGTTACATTTCTTTAAATACACAAAACATTCTTGCCATTGTATTGTATGGATCTTATTCCAATCTGACTTTGGATTATTTTTAAGTGTATGTATTGATTTATTTTCTTTTATGTAGGTGTTCTAAAGCAATATTTGACTGACGTTTTGATTTGAAACTTAAATCAAACTTTAGCAAACTTAAATTCCATCGATTTTACTATATTAATTCTATTTAAACATATTGTTTTTATTTGGAGATATAAATAGAATTTAATATTTACAGATGTACTTTAAAAGCTTATTCTTTTTATTATTTTTTATTAAAGCTTTAAAAGTTTATTCTTCTTATTATTTTTTTGTGTATCAAATACACTGGTGTGCAAAACTTAAGCAACAGGTATGTTTTTTGCCATAACTTCACGAGAAATCATCGGAGAGACATGAAATTCAGAAATAAGATACAGCATTTTGTTCTGAAAGAATGACGAAAGCATAGTTGTGCAGAAATGAATACAATGCATACAGTATGGAATCAAACAAAAAAAGGCTTTATTGAACTCATAGTATCGTTACACATGATTGTCTTTCCAAGAAGAAGAACAGCAAGCAGGTGTTCCTTAGTATGGGATATGCCCTCCCCTTACTGCAGTGGTTGCTTCGCACCGTCTCCCCATACTCAGCACCAGATTGTCCAACAGTTCTTGAGGTAAAAGAGCCTATTCCTCAATCAGCATCTGCTTAAGTTGTCGGGTGTTCCCAGGGGGATGTAATCGTGCCGCAAGGGGTCTCCCCAAAGCATCCCACACATGTTCTATCGAATTTAAATCAGGGGAGCAAGACGGCCAATCCATTCGAGTGATATCTTCACTTTCCAGGAGCTCCTGAACAGCATGAGTCCTGTGTGGCCGTGCATTGTCATCCATAAAAACGAAGTCTGATCCAATGGCACCTCGGAACAGACGCACATGGGGAAGGATCACCTCCTTACAATGGCAATCTCCAATTACAAAACCTCTGTCGAAAACGTGGAGCTCAGTCCGCCCGTTCATTATAATGCCTCCCCAGACGACAACTCTAGGACCACTGAAAAGGTATCTTTCCGTGATGTTACAAGCGATTCCCAACGCCAGTTGATTTGGAGAGAGGTCGGGACACGGTTTCATCCCATTAACGGTCGGACTGAGCTCCGCGTTTTCGACAGAGGTTCTGTAACTGGAGATCGCTACTGTCAGGAGGTGATCCTTCCCCATGTGTGTCTGTTCCGAGGTGTCATTGGATCAGACTTCGTTTTTATGGATGACAATGCACTGCCACACAGGACTCATGCTGTTGAGGAGCTCCTGGACAGTGAAGATATCACTCGAATGGATTGGCCGGCGTGCTCCCCTGATTTAAATCCGATAGAACATGTGTGGGATGCTTTGGGGAGACGCCTTGCGGCACGATTACATCCTCCTGGGAACACCCGACAACTTAAACAGATGCTGATTGAGGAATGGGCACTCTTACCTCAAGAACTGTTGGACAATCTGGTGCTGAGTATGGGGAGACGGTGCGAAGCAACCATTGCAGTAAGGGGAGGGTATATCCTATACTAAGGAACACCTGCTTGCTGTTCTTCCTCTTGGAAAGACAATCATGTGTAACGATACTATGAGTTCAATAAAGCCTTTTTTCTGTTTGATTCCATACTGTATGAATTGTATTCATTTCTGCACAACTATGCTTTCGTCATTCTTTCAGAGCAAAATTATGTATCTCATTTCTAAATTTCATGTCTCTCAGATGATTTCTCGTGAATTTATGGCAAAAAACATATCTGTTGCTTACGTTTTGCACACCAGTGTATATAATCCCAATCAATCCAATCTACACTGCTTGACAATTGTTAAGGAGCAGTTACGTTTTTCGGAATAATTAAGTACAGACAATGAGTGAAAAAATGAAACTAAGTACATATTTAGTAGGGAGAATATTCATTTATTATAGTGCAAAATGGTGCTGATATCGATACATCGAAGAATTAAAAACTTAAAAATAAAAAAAGATTCTCCTTGGGTAATTTTCAAACTGCCCCACAAAAATTGTTCTTCAGGTAAGAATGATGCAGACATAAGTACCTTAGTAAGATGTGTGATGACCACGGACACTATTGCACATTTTTTCATCTGTTCTCCATGCTCTCCACTAAACTACCGAGGAGTTCTTTGGGGGATATTTTCCCACTCCTTTCACAAGGCGATTTTGAGCTCTTGCACTGTTCAGAGAGGGATGCTTCTTAATGAAACACGTCAGCCTCCCAGGCATGTTCAATGGGATTTAGGTCGGGACAGTAAGAAGGCCATTGCATACGAACAAATATTTTCACTTTTCAGTGTGTCCGATACCTCAACGCTTCTATGTGGCCGAGCATTATCGTCTATATACAAAAAGTCTGGACCTACAGCACTCCTAAAAAGACGAACATGATCCAGAATAACCTCTCTGCAATACCGTTGCGATGTAACGCTTCCTCGCAAAAAGATGTGAAGCGGTGTTCTACCATTGTACATGATGCCTGCCCACACCATCACGCCTGAGCCGTACCGATCACGTTCACTAACAAACTATTGTGCATAACGTGTTCCAAGCTCTCTCCACAGTAATTGGTGGCCAGAATCGCTTGTCACACTGAAACGAGATTCGTGTGAGAACCTTTCTCTAGACCAATTTTGGATATCCCAACCAACATGTTCCTTACACCAGCGTAATCTCTCAGGACGATGGCGTGGTTGAAGCGGGATGCAACGAACACGCTTCCAAGCATACAAACCAATTTGATTTAATTGTCGTGAGATGGTTCTTGCAGAACCGGTTGTGGTTGCAAGGTTTGCAGCTATCTGGCCAGGAGTTAAATTTCTGTTCCTTTTTGCCAAGAAGGTTACATAGCGATCCTCTAAAGGTGTGGTGTTCCTACCACGACCTCCAGCATGCTTTTGCAAAGCATTTCCACCTTCTGTGGCCTTCTTTAATTGAGATATGACACTCTTTGATACACCCATTGCAGCAGCTACAGTGGTGACACTTTGACCTGCTTCCAGTCGTCCAACTGCTCGTCCACGATTGTAGGCACTCAAATGATATCTTGCTGACATTTTGCTCTTAAGATTGCAAGAACCAAACAGAATTTCAGAGAAAACACTTTTATAACATCCTGCACTACTTTGGGTCAAACATCAAACAGCATGAATTTTCGTATGAATCCTGAGTTTGTATGTAATGTCTTTTATACAGATAACGAGTCTTGGTATACTACGCCTTATCAGCTTGAATTCACTTTTATTGGTCAGCTGTCTGAGACGCAATTTTGCAAAAATCACTTGTTCCTCAGCAATTTTCAAGCAGTGTTAAAGAATAAATGCAGTTTCTATAATGATGCATAAAGTACAAGTTAATGAAGGGATCGCTCAAGGAGTCTTTGAAACTTGAATAGGTTAAAAGCAAATATTTATAAATTTAGACATGGATATATCGAACATCAAACTTGATTAGCTTTCTTCAGCAGACAGTCTTGCATGGGAATGTATGGACAGAGGTGTACCATTGATCCACAGACATTAAAAATAAAGCATAAAAAATTTTAAAAAATTAAAATATCGTAAAATAATTCGTTAACAGCAATTCTATTCTTTCATGTCTTTTATTTGCTTATGTCACTGCATCTCTTCTACCTTTTCTATTTAACATGTGTTACCACTCGTGGTACAGGAAATCATATAGTTATCATGCATTTTCCGGTATTAAACGGAATAGTGGGCAACTTTTAGCTTCATACAAACACATGTTATGCATTTTTAAAAAAATATTTTAAATTTAATTACACAATAAAGTTACCCATGACAGTGGCATGCTGAGAATCGACTAACTAATCTTACATTTGATAAGAAATACATGTAGAAATAATCTACACCATTTGTGTTTAAAGTTGATGGAACCATGTTTTTATGAGTGAGATAGATATTCAAGAGAAAGAGTATTTCCAGATCGCATTTTGTATTCTCATAACAGATAATATAGAATGTTAAGTCAATAATTTTCTCTTATCATTGGGATTCATTTTCCCTTTTTCTGTTCTTTGGGAATTTTAATTAAAATAATAAAAGCTCTCAGTTTGATGTAAATTATTAGTTGTAATCTTGTTTAAAATAAATAAACATTACTTTACGTATTTACCTTATGTATGTAAAAATACATTTTAGCAGTGGCGCTTCAACATAATATGATATTTTGAAATTTTTTTATTTCACAATGGGAGGCATATTATGAAAAAGTAAGAAGTGATGACAAGCTGACGCCCGTTTACATCAGGATACCAGAGCAGAAGAATAAAAGGATCCAACAATTTTCCCTTCAACGGTTTTACAGTGAGGTTTTGATTGGGATTTCGGCAAGGAAATTTCAAGTATCTTTAAAAGAATGTTGCAAGCATTAAAGATTTTTTATCCTTTCACTCGGGTCGTGAGAAAGTGCTAAAGTGAGCATTTTTATAGAGTAGATGCGGAATGAATTAAATAAAAATAGTGGAATAGGATCCGGAAATAAGATACAATTTTATAATGAAGTTAATAACAGGTAAATTAAAATAGAAATTTGGAAATTAATTAAGATTTAAATTAGATTTTAAAATAGCATTACACGTATTGTCTGCCACGGATTCTAACTCCCCCCCCCACACACACACACTTTAGCGCATGTGTTAGGATGGATTTAATTCGACAAAATGATTAGAAGAAAGATGAAAGTAAACATGTTTACATTTAAAAATAAAGAAATTACAGAAATGTGCGCATCCTTTCTTATCTCACCCCGTAGTGACATACGTTCTTCGAAAAGTAGTCGCCTCAGGATAATGATACGAACAGTATATATATTTAATTGCCTTATGATTGATGACATTCTTACAAAGTGGTAGTGATAAAAAATTTTATGTCTGTCAGAGACATTGCATCTTTTTAATGTATTTTATTGCCTTGTGTATAGTACTTTTACTTTTTAACACACATTGCAATGTTATTCTAACACCAAAAATATTCAGTAACAGAGAATAAAAATCATACTACTGCTTGAATACCTTGTTCAAAAATTTGATAAATATCGTCTATTTATTCTCTAAACTTCTTCCACATCACTTACTTATTCATAAGAAGAAAAAAAAATTCGAGAGCAATCTTCGCATTCACGAATTCGTATGTTCCGGAAAAAACGAACGAACAATTCAAATTTTATTTAAGAAAAATCTATTTTAGCTAGATTGCTCGTAAAGACGGACGTATCACGTGAGGAAAATACTGCTGAGTCATGGAAATGCTACTAAAAGGGAAGAAGAATGCTACTGCCTCACGTATGCTTCCCAATCAGTTATTGCGGCAATAGTTTCTTCGGCGATAACCACGTCTCCAGATCTCGAATTCAAACTGTTGAAAGTTTCGTTCTACGGCACCTCGGTGTGTAATTTAGAGCCTCTTGGAAGAGAGAAAAGTACTTTTTTTCAGTTACTTTTCTTCAAAATTTTGTCTGCACTTACTCATTTATTTGTTCACTGAAGTGACTTTTCTAAAACAAACAATTTTCAGTTACTACGCGATAAAAGCGGAGTGTAAAATTGTTACTGTTATTTTGTCTTATAAGGTTTTTCTTTCTTTCATTTGATAAGTAATATTTCATCTCTGAAAAGTAATCATTATTTGTTTTTGGTCTAATTGTTTTTACTGGAATTCTTCGGAAAGTGTTTTTACACTGAGAATTGTTTCTGTTGGTAAAGTAATAATTTATTTTGCTTGCGATGAAACAATTTTCTGATAGCTAGTAAAAATTTTGTAAGCAGTTATCACTTTTTTTATTGCTGGACCAACAATTTTCTGCCAATTAAACTGTCCTTGTTTATCTTTGTTATCAATATATTTCATAAAATATGTCCGTGACATTTTTATTTCGTTATTTATGATTTTACGTTTTATTTATCAGATAGATATTTTTCAGATCATCAGTACCGACGGAAGATAATGTTAAAGCTCGTGTTTATGTTTTTTAATCAATTTTTTAAAAGAAGTTTTATAAAATATTTATATTTTTGAATTTTTTCATTAGTAGGTTAATAAAATAGCTGTGGAATAAAAATTCATGCTAAAGGCTAAAAGTGCAAATATTAGAAAAAATATGCATTCTTTGGCCTGATTAAAAGTTAAGTCAAAAATATTCTTGTCCATTATTTTATCGAATAACTTGCTCAAAATATTGCAAATAATTTATAATTTGAGCTTCTTATAATTGATAACTTTTAATTAAGATTTGAAGAAATAATATTTGCCATATTTTCGAGCTATTAAATTTGTCTTATCTCTATCCATGTTTAAATATTGAGATTCGAATAAAAAATAGTTTAACAATCTTTATTTGTGCATTTCAGTAGACAATCCCAATTTTATAATATACAGGGTGATTATATATATAAAAAAAAAGAAAAAAACACTCCCGATATATGTGACTGTAACTATCATACTGTTCAAGGA
Source organism: Argiope aurantia (assembly GCA_026543865.1). Lineage (NCBI taxonomy): Eukaryota > Metazoa > Arthropoda > Arachnida > Araneae > Araneidae > Argiope > Argiope aurantia. The sequence goes on from JAPMOR010109991.1 coordinate 60,195, forward strand.
ACGGAATAAAATTTTAGTTCAAGGTATTTTGAGAAATGCGCTCAAGAATCGTATGAAAAACAACAGTTAAGCTCTAACAATTGCGGTTACAGTAACAGAATTTCAAAATTTTAAAAATGGCAGCATCAACTTTACTATCAGCAAACAAACAATAAATATCGTTAGAACGGTACCTGCAGCACAAAAATCACCATGCTAGACAGACTAAGAACAAGAGTGAAAACAATTGTGGTCCGCCTAACAAAGATACAGCCTAACCTTCATGATTAACAGATTCATTTAGGCATGGTACATGCTTTGGTTCTAGGCACCATCTGCCGTAGACAAAGTGCCATCGTGGTTGAAGTAATTTAAATAGAAAATTTGTGAAAGACAATAAAATATTTTCTTTTTAGTTTTTCTACTGTCATTTGTTGTTATCTACTTTCTTTTTAATATGTCTAGTACTGGTGATTTTCATGTTACAGGTATCGTTCCTATACTATTTATTGAATTTTGCTAAGGAGAGACAAAAAAAAAATGTGTTGCTATTTGAAAAATTTGAAATTTTATCGCTGTAACAGCAACTGATTGAGATTAACTGTTGTTTTTCATATGAGTCTTGAGCGCATACCTCAAAATAAGTTGAACCAAAATTTTATTCCGTTCCTGTGAGCGGTATGACAGTTATAGTATCATATATCGAAATATTTTATTTATAATCACCCTTCATGTAATTAAGTATGTACAGTTCAAATAATATTTTTATTTATATTACTGTAATTATTATTTTATTATGTTGGTTCTGTAATAAAATATAATGTATTAAAGTTGATTGGCATGACCAAATTGATTATATCATTGCAAACCATTAACTACTTTGGTATTGAAAGCTTAAGTAATTTTTTCTTAAGGATCGCCACAGATTATTATTACAAATTCATCCTTCCAGACTACATATTCTTCCGGGAATCATTAATGAATAGTTCGACAAAAACAAGTTTCACTACCATAAACACCGTCAGATAAAAAAAAAAAAAACTAAAGATTATCTGGACTCTTTTCCCTTGTACTATTAGTCGTGGCAGGAGAAATCAATAGAAAGTGCTCTCAGCTATAAGCGGAGGTAGTTGCACCCTTTGTCAAGCTTGTAACATTCTCTCCTGACGCATAAAAATACTTATCTATCGATTTTTTATCGCTCCATGTAAATTTTTTAGTTCCTTCTTCACTTTTACCTCGGATGAACCGGTAAAATAGTTAGACTGGAAAGTTAATAATATCTTTTTGCCCCTGTTCTGCGAAAGAAAGGATTTACATCGAAGAATTTTTAATGCTTTTTCCCGTTACATCAGTACTCCTGCCTGATGGAAAGATTCAATCATTGAATTCCAGAGAGGAAAGGCACTTGGCGATGGTGTCGGTTTTGTTTTTTCTCTGTTTCTGTGAGCTAATAGAATTCTTTCAGATTTTATATGTGATATTGAAGTAAAAGTATAGCATTTAATTTTATTGGTGCGTATATTTAGTTTGGTATTCCGATTTGATTTGATTTGTGTGGAATTTGGCATAGGATGTTTATTAATTATTGGTGAGGCCCCAAACCATCTTCGATTTATTATAAAATCATTAGAAATGAGTTTATTCTGATTTGATTTGATTTGTATGGAATTCGACATGGGATGTTTGTTAATTATTGGAGAGGCCCCAAACCATCTTCGATTTATTATAAAATCATTAGAAATGGGTTTATTCAAGTATAGTTTAATACGCAAGTGTTAAATAAAGATATGTTGTGCGATATGTGCAATGTTATTTTAATTTTTTTATTATTTACTGTTGCCAAAATTCTACAATAGTCAAGAAACTTCCGAATGTTCAGAAGAGAAAGTTAAAAAGTTTTGATTATTGCGATTGTAAATAAATTAGGTTAAAATATGTTTAAAAGACGGGAATAAAATGTACTGTAATTTAAAGAAAAATAGAGAAAACTGCGCTTTAAGACTTTGAAAAGTCCTTTTAAAAAGGTAATTAAAAGAACTTCCATTTCAGAAAAATAATTGCTACTATTAACGGACTCCATTAATTGCGCAAATGATTAACTGGTTGCGCTCAAGCATTTGAACCAGAAATTGCACCAGTAATTGTTTGCTAACTTAAAGGAAGATATGCACTACGAAGAACAGATGGGGGATTTAATGAAAAAGTCTCTTTCTTCTTATTGCCGAGCTCAATTAACTGTGCAACTAATGTCGCCTGTAAGTTGTTAGGCATTGGATCCATTCGGACTTATAAGCGTATTGTGATCAATGACACCATTAACTGGTTGTATCACTGACCCAGTATGCGAACCAGTAATTACTCAAGCAACAGATTTGCTATCAAGAGTATTAAATGATAATGTAGTAAATGCAAATTATTCGCCTTGGAGACGAATAGTAACTACCTAATGCAGCTGTGTGCTCATGTGAAATTTCACATCGCCACTTAAGTCCCTTATTATTGCCTCCTCAATTTTTCATGAGCTACATCTGTTTTTAGTTTCAAATTTACAAATACTTTACATACAATTCTCATTTATTTTCTTAAATGAGCGTATTATAGGGGGAGTAATGTGAAAAGAAAAAAAAAAAGATTATTTTGAACTAGTATCAATAAGGAGTTTTATTATTTATTATCTATAATGGTTTGGGTTGAATTTATTGCAATCAAACCTTTATTAAATCGTTGATAAAAATTGCGATTTTGTTACTCCCTGGAGCAAATTACAAAAAAAAACTATTTACAAAAACCAATATTACATGACTGGTATTATAGTTAATACATAGTTGTCTCCCAGACGATGCAATACAGTCCATACAACGCCTAGGCATGCTGAGTATCAAATTATCGATCTGATCTTGGGGAATATTACACCACTCATCAAGCAATGCTCTCCGAAGTTCTGCTAGACATGTAGGAGGTGATTAACGGGCTGCAACTCGTCGGCCAAGCATCTCCCACACATGCTCTACTGGATACAAGTCCGGTGAGAGTGCCGGCCATTCCAAACGGGTGATATCCTCCGGTCGAAGGCATTCGTTTACGATGTTTGAAAGGTGAGGACGAGCGTTGTCATCCATAAACACGAATTCTGCTCCCATGACGCCCCGAAACAAACTTACATGTTGTTCCAGAATGACGTCCCAATAGATTTGGCATGTCATAGTTTCAATCTGAGCATGAAGGAGGAAGTTCTGGAACCCAATAACTCCTCCCCAAATGAGCAATCCTGCACTACCGTAATGGTGTCGTTCAATAATGTTCTCTTGGTGGTAACGGGTACCTGGCTCTCCTCATATGAAAGTGAGGCGAGAATCAGACTGCAAGCTAAACCTGGACTCGTCGGAAAACATCACACAAGCCCACTGTTGCAGTGTCCATAATCCATGCTCTCTTCTCCAGGCTAATCGCAGGCGACAGTGAGTTGCAGTAAGTGGAACACATCTGACATGGCTACAAGTATATAGACCAATCTGCCCTAAGCGTCTGTACACGGTCTGCCTTAAAAATGCCGTACCAGTGGCTGAAGAGAGCTGACGAGAAAGGTCTGATGCTGCGCTCCGTCTATTTCTTTTGGCAGTAACTACCAAATACCTGTCTTCATTCGGCATTGTAACTCGAGGGAGACCTGTGCTGTAACGTCTACTCACATTACCATCATCTTGGAATCATTGCCAAAGCCTGGAGATGACAAGACTCTCCAGGAGACTCTGGGCGATTCCAAGTTCCTCGGATACTTCCAGCTAGGAACGCTCACATTCCCGACGGTCGATAATTCTACCACGTGAAAAATCATCCAAATGCTTCCTTTGTGTCATAACTATGCGGTTATTGCACTGAAAGGCTTATAAAGCGCTTGTGAACAATTTTACTTCTTTGCCTGTATTCCTTATACATCACTCTCTTACACTCTCGTCATTGTGACGTACTATCGGTGTCATCTGGTGGCTTCCTGCAATTTGCATATGATTTTTGAAAATGTGTGTACTCACTTTATGGGTGATATATATATCTTAGAGTTCGATTTCTGCGTGACTCTGAATTATCCTTAATTTATGGACATGAGTGTAGTTGTACTACTAACGTTTCATGGCTAATAGAACATTGAAAATGGCAGAATGAATCTGAAAATTAGGTATGTTTTGGTGAATGAAATGTTTGATATTCGGCATGTATACATAGTGATGATGAAGAAAATTGTGAAATTGTGCATATAGTATGGAAAATACTCCCAGAAAAAATGGTTTGAGTAAATCTAATAAAGCTTATTCTCAACCGAACAGTACCCAAGAATTATGCATATAGGCACACGAATTATGTTGGCAAATCTATGGCACCAATTCATTAGAGATTTAATGGATAGATTTTTAAGCATGCATTTTTAAACCCTACTATATGTGACCATTAAAATAAGGAAAGCTTTCAGCAAGTCTTTTAATATCATTTAAAGAGAGGTGACTGTTTGAAATGCTATTAGTAGCTATATAAGCATCCCAGAACATCGCAAAAAGGCATGAAGACTCTAGACAGTAAAGACATCTGTGTACAAACAAGTTAATCAAACGTATGAAACACGGATTAGTCATTATCTTAGAATGGTGTGTACATCGAATTATTAAAATTTTAGTACTTAAATCAAAAATTAATTAAAAATGTTAAGTAATTAAAAATGATTTGGAAAGGTTTCAATGTCTCAAATGGCCTTTCTTCTATTACACTAATTGAAATATTAAATGTCCCAAATAAGATGCATCATTTAAGTAGGAGGTTGAGTAAATTCTTGCCGTAATGGGTTACTACTGTCCTCTTATTGTTTTATTGTTTGTACTTATTTCAGAAGTTTATTTTTTTTTAAAATTGAAATTATGATATATTGACAATTTATTTTTTTTAACATTATTTAATCTCAAACCCATGCATACTTTTTATCGCTAAACCTAATACAAACAGGACTTAAATAAAATCGGATAATTTAATCTACCAACCAGATATGCTGTATATACATGCATTATATATACTTTATGCTGCTTTTTGCCACATTTTTCTTACTTGTGCCAGGCTGTTTTGTTACATAATTGTTGTTAATAATTGGACTGATAAAAGAAAATGATTCCTATTGAGATTAAATACTTTAGTTAAATGTTACTTTTTCTTAATTATTCCAAAATATTTTACTTTTTTCTAGGAATTCGTTTCAACAGAATATTTTAATATTTCATTATCAAAATTTATTCCTCAATAACTTTTGATCATAATGAACTAGAGGCTTTATGCCTGACAAAAAATAGTTTGTACTGTTCAACCACTGTGAAAAAAATCTACGCAAATATTTACGTGATCAGTTATGTCACATTTCCATTAGCATAAATCATTGGATATTTTTTAATCTATATCTTACAGTGAATGTGATTGATCAATTATTATTAAAATTAACAGATAAATGTAATAAACATAAATCACTTTTATCATTATTAATAATAATCGATTTATCAAATTAATCGTAGGATATATATCTCATAAAAACATAAATTTTTTTAACGAATTTCCAGAGTTCTTAATACCTTTTCTGGTATTTTGTAATTATACTAAGAAATTTGAGTTTATTATCAAATAGATGTTTTTTTTTGTTAGAGAATCCACATATCATTCAAATTTAGGTTCCATAAATATTCTACCCAATAAGTAAGTTATAATCAATGAAAGGATGTTAATTATTTGAGATAGTTATTTTTCTATTTTGTATTATAAAGCAGCCATTGTTTTATTATCAGGAAATTGAAAGCACATTTATGTGAAATCAACAATAATCTGTATTTAATTTTCATGAATATTTGACATACCGTCTTCAAACAGCATGAAATTATATGTGGGAGGGATATAGTTTGATTATACGGATGACAGCAGAATTGTCTCTTCGATTTCCAAGTTTTCAAACTAGTAACCACTTGACTTGATCATTTGACTCCCTTATGTTAGCCTTGACTTTCATTCACCTGTTAGCACAGAAATACCATCATATGTCTAGTACACTTAGAGCTTTGAAATGCTTCAAATTGTCTTAACTTAGTATATATTTATTAGGTGAAAAATATTCTGTTTAATGCACAAGAGTAGAATTGCAATTTTATTAATCTAAATGATTTTACTCGTCTCTTAGAAGTATTTTCGTTGTTTTCAGTAACAAATTTGATATAAGTAAAAAGGAAAAGTTAAGATTTGAAATCTGGCGTCAATATTAATTCTGAAATCGCCAAGATTAATATTCTTTAATGCTGTGGAAATTATTCTGCCTATTTCCAATTGCAGATGTTCTTTACTAAGCATAGCATAGTTCTCAAGGAATGCATCATTCCTTTACAACCTCTTTTAATATTTGATGTTTTATTTGTGCTGATAATTCTATCGATCTTCCCCTCCCCCCATACAAGCGCACAATGAATAATTCTGTTGAATTCAAATTCTAACTTTTATATCAAAGTCAAAACCATCTAAACTTTAAAAAAAGTTTTAAAAGTTTTCAAATTAGCATTTTCCTCAATACATAAAATTGTTTTTGTTCCTGATTTTTTCTTTTATTAATAAAAAAAATTAATTTTTTTTTCGTTAGAATTATGCAGATACCATAGTTCAAAACAATTTCTGTTCAGATGATAAAATGCAAAAGGTAATACGTAGAAAATCGTCGATTAAGAAAACCGAGCAAATAAAATCTCGAAGCAGTCTTGACGCCTCCATCTCACAGATTGACGTTTGAATGGTCTTTGCGGTCGGGGGTACGTTCATTGCCATCTTCAAAGTAACTCCATCGGACTGCTGTTCTGGGCGTCACATCCATCAACCAGAATCCATAATCGCGATGCAAATTAAAACCTCGAAACACCCTCGGGTCAGTCACGGGATTTGTCGCGAGCCAACAAACCGTGATGAAATGTTGTGATGCATTACAAGGCATGTGGCTTTTCAGATAGATGGAGCCTTCCATTAAACCGCCATTA
>JAPMOR010109991.1:67220-77247 GCA_026543865.1 Argiope aurantia
ATTTATTTATAAGAAATGATGTTATGGATAAGTTTTAAGAGACACATTTGAAATAAATATTTTTTTCAAACGTTTTGTTTAAAAGAAAGATATTAAAAAAACACAATTTTCAAAACTTTACTATCATTTGAAATTTTATATAAAATCTGTTTATATGTGTCAAGAAATTATTTTTTTACAGAATTCTACAGTTTTGTAAGAAATTGTATAATACTTTGAGAATTCACTCCAAATTAATGAGTGTGCTGAATCATTAATCGTAAGGTTAAAATATCAACATCAATTTTAAATAAAAAGTTCACTTTGATATATTTTATAGGTCCGCTTAATATTTGTATTTCTTGCATCCATTCCAAGTATTCTTGGAAATAAAAATTTCTATCGGTGCTGATTCGTAACCAGAAGCATAATTTTGATTTTATTGATAGGAAATCTTACATAATTATTTTCTATTCATAATTACTCACTTAAAACATAAACGTGTAATTTATGTTATTATTTAACTTGAATTTTTAATCTTATTACTAAAAAGCTTTTATTTTTAAAGAAATTTTTAAAAAACATATTTTATTTACATTACTAAGAAACGAAGGTAAAAATCTAACTAATCTAATCATTAAAAAATTTTTTTCATCTGCTTATCAGATTTTTTTTCTTTCAAATTATTAGGGTTAATCATGAATAAACAACGCTATATGTTCTTCACAATAGTCACTAAATCTAACAATATTTTTGTATTAATTAACGGAAATGATACAGAAAAAGTTCAGGAGGATTGCATACTGTTAGTAAAAATATTGTATAAAAACACGTATTTTAAATATTTTTACGTTAATTAATTGTTTTTAAGAGTTTAATGCACGTAATTTCCAGAATGTTTAATTTTCATCCTGCGAATTATTAAATAATTTTTTGAGGGGGATGAGGGATTTAAACGTGCAATGCTTCGCATGGTTTTATATATACTTTGCTACAAAATGTTCAAAAAATGCAAAAATTGATAAAAAAATGCAAAAGCGTATAAAAAATAAGACATAGAAATAAAAAGAATGTTTTTAATGATTTACACTAAAGCTAAGAAAATTGTGAGATCCTTTTCATAAACATTATATGTCCAAGTGATACTCAATTTCACGCTATTGATTTACAAGTTCTTGAAGAAATATAAATAGAACATCAATTTTGATATATGATTTAAACTCAGCAATGCGCTGGAAGTTATCTGATAAACATAATAACCCCACATGAAAAAATTATAAGAAACTTCCTTTTGAAAATCTAAGATGTGATTTCTAAAGCGAAATGTTTTCACTGAATCATCATCAAGCCATATATAGCACTATCTATCAAATTCTAATAAATAACTATTGTGAAATAAAACACAATGAATCATGCTAGTAATACCATCAAAAGATATTACTATGCTTAATTATTCTTTCACATAATTTTTAAATATATCGAAGAATTCTCAAACACCCTATATTGTGTTATTCCTTAAAATTAAGTTTAAAAAGTAAGTAAATTTAAATATTTTTTTTTAGTATTTTGTTAAGTATTTTGTTTTGTTTTTTTACACCGTGGGTGGGTTTTTTTATAATCCCTGTTTGTAGATGCAATGCTTATCAGAATGTTTATTTAAAATATTATGCTCTTTATGCGCAAGTTTTCAAAATTTAACAACTATCTATTTTGATATTTTAAATTTTCTACTCTTGAAAGCTGTTTTTAACTTCAGAAAACTTTCAGTTTTTCGAGAAAAAGTTTCACTCTCTTCAAAATCTTTCGAGTTATCTAGAAAGATATTTCTATACCTTGTAACTACTCGAAACCTACGGAAGAAGTAGAAGTATCTTCTGCGATTTGTTCCCAGCTGATTAAACAGTTGTCGCGAACGAATGATGAAAGTTTTCTTTGAGTACTGCGAACAACTTTCGTTTGTATTGTTCAACAACTTTTCAAATAAGAAAAAGATTATTTAGAAGTATTTGAGAACTTCAGAAAAAGTAAAAGCGAGCGAATTATTAAAGCATACATTCTTTTTTTATTTTTATTATTATTATTTTTGTCCAAAATTTTATTTCAACGGACCTAAAATTCTGAAGGAATTTCTTGTAAGATTTTTTAATTCTCAACTTTTGATTTTTTTCATCTTTTTTGCTTTTTCGTATATGAAGTATTCTAAAAGAAAATACTTTGTCAAAAAATTATTTGATATTTTGATAAATTTCTACGTTTTAGACCTCTGTAAGCCAAACGCGTTTGAGTTTTATTTGTTTATCTGTTTTGAAAACTATAACTCAAAACCGTTTTAAGTTAGGCGGGTAAAATTTGGTATGTGGTCTCTATTCTAAAGTTGTAATTTTCCATCGAAGTTTTGGACAAAAATCATTCAATGGAAGTCTGTCTGTGCCAATTTTCGAATATAAATTAATACTGTAATTATATGACCAGATAAATAAAATTAGTTACGCATTTAGTTTTAACATCTGTAGCGTATTATGTTTGAAATGTGTAACCAAATCCTTGAAGTTCTTGGCTGTCTTTTGGTCCGAACTTCCTCTATCATACGAGTTTGCTTATACAAAAATATATTGACTTAAATATATGACATTCGGTATGCTATATTGTAGGTACAATAGGAGTTTTGTGTCAAATTTACTTTTAATCAATCGGAAAGAAAGTGGCCAAATTACACATACACTTTTCTGGTACCTATGTCACCGATAAATAGCAAGAAATAAAAATATCGATCTATTAGGCTCTTTCGTAAATGATATTCGCCTATGATTTACGGTTAATAACATACATTTACATTTATTAAGGAGTATAAGCTAAATCTTCGAGGAGTCTACTCTTGCTGGGTGTTTAAACTAAATTAAAATAAATTGGAAAGTTAAATTTTAATTAACTACATCAAAGAAATTTTTCTTTAGAACTACATTTTATATAAATTAAATCATTGAGTTTTTCAAAACTTGACCTAATATTTGTTTGAAAAGATAGAATTTTGCAATTAATTTTTCATTCACTTTCTGATGCATTTATTTCGGAATTTTTTATAATTGTATTTTTTGATTGATAATAATCAATATTTTTAAAGTTTAATTCATTTCATTTACTGGATTTTCATTTCATTTTCATTTTACTTGCAATTGTGCTATCTGGTCGCAAATTGGAAGACCTATTCATGATTCAATAATACTTATAAATAGAAATAATAAAGTATTCTAAAACATAGAAAATAAGTAAACAAAAATTTCTTTTTTTCGGCACATTATTAAAAATCATTTTTAAAACGGTTTTATATAAATATTTTTTTATAAAACAATTTTGAACGTGATTTCGCAGGACTTTGAAATAAAACTACTTCAGAAAAATTTATGCATAGATATAATGTTTTGTTCTAACTTTAGTGCGTACTATTTAATACGATGCATAAATTTAATAGAAAGGGAATTTCTAAATTTACAAGATAAATTCAAAAATAGTTTTTCAATTAAATAAATACAACTCTTTAATCTTCAGATTTAATGTCCGAAAGATAATTATTTTTCATGATTAATTACAAACTAATTGAAAAATTATGTTTCCTTAATAAAGATATTGAGTCTATCAGCTTGCATATTAAATTATTAAATATAAATCTTATAAATTTGAATATTAAATATAAATTTAAAAAAAATCCGATCTCCATTAAGAAGTGCTTAAAAAATATAGTTAGAAAATATTTCTTTTTCATTCATGTTATTCTATGTTTAAAAAAGAATGTGCTTAAAAAATAAATAATTTCAATATCCGAAATATATATTTTGTATTTAGTAACAGAACTAACATATTTTGTAACAAACATTCAATTAAGAGCTAAGTTACTTAAATAGTAAATGAATAATTGAGATATAAGGATAATTCATAAAACATAAATGAATTTCATAGATCGATTTTAAAATCTGCATAAACTGATACTTTTTATATGATTAAAAGCGCAATCAACAATTCGCACTTATTGAAAAAATTCCTTTTTGTAATGAATTCAGAATGTGAAGTGATTTTATACCACGTCTTTTTTTCGTAATAAAAAATAAATACAACTCTTACCTAATATTTAACTCAATTAATACCTAAAGGCCCCATGCGTCCGTTCAATGAAAACTATTTTGGGCGTCCGAGACACACCTGATATATGAAATTCCACTCCTTTTCGTTAATTGTGTTTCATTCCTTATTCAAGGCGTGTCATTTATTTGTTAGATTCTACTCTCTCCTTGGAAGGGTTTAAGGTGCAGAGAGATTTTTTAAGAACATTGGAAGGATATCCGTGAGTGTGCTTTCTTACAAAGGCATCAATTTTCTTTTGAATATCTATTCTTTAAGAACATGTACTGTAATTGCGATTCTTGAGGGAGCTAGGAAATTGATCTTCCATTGAAAAAGAAACTACGGTGTTCCAATGTTCCAAATCAACTGCACTCAAGGATCTTAGGAATAAGATAATTAATTGTTTATTATTTGACGATATAAATAATTAACCCTCTCGGATTGAATTTTCGGAATATTATCTCACAATCATATAATTAAATATTATTTAAATGTAAAAAGCAAGAGGAATTAATAATTAAATTTGAGCAAATCATTTCATGTATCCTGAGCATATCAACTGATTTCTGCAGTTACTGAATCAAACTAGCAGAACTTTCACCGATTTTCCTTCATTTCATAGAATATATGTTGCTTTACTATTTAATAAAATAAAATGCGAAACAAGTTACTCAAATGTCAACATAAAAGGAAATCGTCTCAACAATAAAACTCATCTTAATTTTATTGTTTAAGATAATGTTTATCCTTCCACCTTCAAATAATCTTTTGCAATTGTGAGCACTTGTGTTTATGCGGTTTATTTCATTTGAAATCGTCTTAAGGAAGCTTAAAAGATTGTTCAAGTGCACAGTTAATAGAAAGCAAACAAAAGTACTTTTTCATTACAAAAATTCCTTTGTCTTTGAGGATTAGTTTTCAATTCATTTAATTACTAAGGGGCTCAAGCGGCTGTATTTGTTTAGTTTTATCTTCTTTTTTTAAAAAAACTGAATCAACAGCATTTCGGCAATAAGCGAATTAAATGTAACATGAATGTTTGGTTCAATTATAGAATATTAAAGTATTCTTGTTTTTGTGATTATTAAATGCTCTTAGTGTTTAAAATTTATTTTGGGATCAGTAAATGTCTTTCTGGTACTCTTGGTTTTAAAGAAATGCGAGCAAAACTCCTCCAAAGAGAGTTTCTTTTTAATTAATTGTATTAATGCACCTTTTTATTTTATCATGTACGTTATGTAGAGAAAGCGTAATAATCGTCAAAAAATTTAAACTCGAGATTTTGACGAATGTAAACATTTTAGACATCCTTGAGTTAGAAAAACTCATTTTTGGAAAATGGCCGTCTGCCTATCAGTGACGAAGATAACTCAAAACCGTTTTGAGCTAGACAGATGAAATTTGGTATACGGTCTTTATATCAAATTTGTAGATTTCTATCGAGTAAGATCTTTTCAGAGGAAGTCTGACTGTCCAAGCGTTCGAATATAAGTTAACATGATAACTATAAAAGAAAGAGAGTTAGATAGTTAATATTTAGCACACAGATTTACTACCTAAAATGAAAATCCGTGATAAATTTTGAACCAAATCCGTCAAGGATTGGATCATCTAACAGTCATACTTTTTAATATATGTATAAACGCGACTACTCAAAGACACAAGTTAGATAAATGAAATTTGGTACCTTGTTTTAGCATCTAAAGTGTAGATTTTTATCAAATTTTGTATGAAATCTGACAAAAGAGTGCCCACACTGTTAGTTGATACTTCTGGTATGCTGGAATTAGTTTAGTTTACTTATATTAATGTCCCATTTTAAAGCAACACTCGGGCTATTTTGGCATGGACCCGGTAATTTTGAATTGTAATGACATCTGAGATGGCACCCTCTCTCCAAACTTCCATACCACACCAGCGGGAGGACATTTGGTCCCGGCTGCTTTAACATATACCGGACCCGCTTACACGACGGTTCTCCTGTGAAATCGGAGTCTCGAACCTGAAACCCTCCGGTTCCGTAGCCCAGACCTAACCACCAGGCCACCGCGGTCCGCTTTGCATGCTGGAAAACGAAGCAACTCATAGACACCGTTATTTAGATAAATAATATTTGGTATGTTTAAGAATATAAAATATAGATACCTATCAGATATGAACTAAATCTATTGGATGATTGATAGTTTATAAGTCTAAAATTTCACTTCAGATAATTTATAAAAACTTCTTCTGGGATAAATGAAATGTGTTTACTGATTTTGTTGCTAAAATAGAATATGGTTTAAGAGTTTGATCCCAACCGACGATAAAAGAAAAAAAAAGTTTAAAACACTTATTTGTAGATTTTTACTATATAACGAAGTACAAAATGCTATTATGCGGGACTCAGAAAAAATATTAGGCAATTTTAAAATTCACTGCTTTGTCCAAAATTCGTAATTTTATTCTGCTTGAATGAATATTTCCTTCTTATTTGAGAATGCGTGAGACATTTACATGAAAACATTCGATTTCGTTTATATACTCGATTAATAAATCTGTTTCGACTTCGGAACCGAGAGTTTCAGGTTGGAGACCCAATTTCTTTGAAGAACCGTCGTATAAGTGGGTCTGAAGGACGTTAAATCCGTAGGGGCTAAACGTCCTACCACTGGTGTGGTGTGGAAGTTTGGGAAGAGGTGAGCCATCGCAGATGTTGTCCTCGTCTTCTGACTACGGTTCAAAAGTGTGAGGTCCGTTCCAAAACAGCCCTAGTTTTGCTTTAAATTGGGACGTTAATATAACTAAACTATACGAAATACCTGAAAAGATGGAAATTTGTGTTTCATCTTAATCTCATTTCTTAATGTACTAGAGTTCTTTGATTTTGTGCAGATAGTTACTTTTAATGGCTAAATAATATTTTATTTCTTTCTAAACTTTTAATTCTCAATTAAAATTTCAATTAAACTAAATGTAGGGTTCATGCAAGCTATATTGTCCAGTATTTAATCTTGGAAATATTTATTTTTCAGATTCTTTAATGCATGTAATCATGAAATATAAAATATATTAAAGACTTGAAAGTATATAAAAATTTAAAAAAAAGACTTTTAAACATGATTTTATTAGTGTCTTTCAATTATACATAATATAATTTTTCTATGAAAATCGAGAAATATTATAGCACAATGAAAACACAATATAAATATAAAAACATAAATTCTTGGATACATCAAAAATTCTGATTAAAATTCAAATTAACTAAGAGTATTGCTATCAGAATTCCTTCCACTGTTTTGTTTTAAATCTACGTTTATCATGAAAAATAGTTCAAAAGTAAGGAATATACAAGAACAAAAGAATTAAAGATTATTCTCAGAATTTAAAAAAAATGCATTAATACGTATTGTGTTTAATATAACATTAGAAAATAAATTCCTCATATTATTTTCTAATTAGAATATTTATTCTTAGGAATTAAAAATTAAAAAAAAGAATAAATTTTTTTAAAGAAATTTTTTACTTAATTATTTAAAATATAGTCGCAAATTTCCAAGGAAAAAATCCGATTTGTTTAAATGGTTTGCTAGTAGTTATGATCGTCCAAGTTAATGCTTGGGTGTTTTATAAAAACGGTGATATGCAGTGCATTGAATCTTGATTCATAAGTTCGATCCAACTCTGATGTCAAATGATTTGTCAAGAAAGGTGTTTCAAATACATTTTGGGGTGAACGTTGAACCACTTAAATTTGAGCAAATATTTGAAAATTTGTGACATATGGTGGGAAAAGAAATTGTTGAAATTATTGCTGCAGCAGAGATATGGTCTGGTTCTATTTTGTTAATTCAAAAATGACACGAAAATGTTATTATTTATCTGATTAGCGGCGGCAAAATGTCTCTTGCCATACAGTCGTGCATATATAACAAATGGCTTATTTCTAACTAGCCGCCTTTGGCGACCAGTCGATTCACCAATATTACCGCTCGCTACAATTTTCAATTAAATATTTTAAGTAACTGGTCTCTTGATAGATTCTCAAACAAAACATATTTAATCTTCAAATTTTGATAGTCATACCAAACTTATACTGTTTCTGAGATCGTTTCGTTCAATTTACTATCTATATTTTACTAATTTGTTGTCATTTCCGGTAAAACTTCAACTTTAATTTAAAGTGGAAATGATGAAATTGCACTTAATATAAAGATATTTTTTTAATAAAACCGAGAGTTTTATTTATCATCTTTATTTATTATTATTATTATTATTATTGAATATGAGTATTTAAGTCTTAAGTGAACTACAAAATATTTTTCATAATTTATGTAATATCTCAAAGTATAATTAAACAAAAATTTCTCAGATTCAGCATAAAATGCGGTTTTTAGTTTTGCTTTCAAAAGGAATGAAATGAAATCAATAATAATATTTTGTTCCGGCCTATAAATATATTTCAAAAATTATGAAGTCTAAATTTAATGCAGTAAGGTATCATATTCTGAGAAATATTCTGGACACACAAAATTTTAAATAAATGAATGAATGTTTCTATTTTCCACGATCAACTAAGACTTATTTATGAGGTTTTGAATGTTAAAAATTTAGAAAAATTCAACATTTTCATAATCTTAGGCCAATTAATCTTGAGAAACCTGCGCGCTGATTGGCGTATTTTCTTTCAAACGATCGATGGAAAATCTAAAATTATCCTTTTTTTATTGAATAGTGATATTCAAATTTTCATAAATCAGTCAGTTTAAGTGATTGATTTAGTTGATTGGAAATTAACTCTTTTTATTTAAAATATTAGTGTTTCAAGAACATTTTCTTAATCGTGATTTCCACAGCAGAAGCTTTATGTAAAATCAAAAATTCGTTACTTGTTAGAACATTTATTGAATCAAGTTGCATAAAATATAATCATTTTCCATTTACACAATTTTAGCAGATCTGTGTCTTACTAAAGGTTTACAAATTAGCTGTGTGGCCCTGATTTGAATGAATATCCTGTACATATTAAACAAAACTTGCCTTAAAATAAAACTGATTTATTGGATTAATAATATAGAGAGTGTAAAATATCATAAAATAATTTTTCTTGAATTTATTTTTTAGAAAAAATAATACTTCTTATTTGTTTCATTTCCTACAAACACGTGCCGAAAATTATATTTTTGCAAATTTCATTTCCAAAAAGTTTTAATTTATTTTTAATTGGAGATTTAATCAATGTGATGGTGCAGCTTAAATTTTATTTTTATTTTGTACGAAAAAAATTGTTGAAAAATATAGTTAAAATATTTATTTAAAAATTCATTAAAAACAGAAATTTAATTTGAAGGTTAAAACATTATTTTCATTTAAAAGATAAATTTTTAATCTTTAACTTCATGTAAAAATCTTTTTTGTGCGGTAATATTTTCGGAAGTTATAGCAGAAACACGCCAAAATTTCGCTTACTTTTTAAATAAATAAAATTCTAGTTAAAAATTCGAAAAAATAACCCCCAGGTGCACATTCCCGGCCTCCAAGGTATAAACGTGCCAAATTTGGTAGCTGTAGGTCAAACGGTCTGGCTTGTAGAGCGCCAACACACACACACACACATTGAGCTTTATTATAAGTATAGATAAATGAGATTTCCTTTGATTAGATTATATAAGTTTACAGTTTATAGAAAGTGTTCAATGTTTTTCTATTGGAAGTTCGTAGATTGTAGTACCACTACTTGATGCTTATAAATCTATCAAGCGTCCAACTTTAAAAAAATATTCGAATAATCTGGCTCAAGAAAAAGTGTTTGCATCTGTTGTCAGGCAATTACCACAAGGAACTACCTTTGGTGCTTATAATTGATGAATGTATTAAGAGACAAAGGTTAGAAAATTATAAATGTTAAAAAGTTTTTACCTGTTTACAGAAAAGAAAAAAGAATGGAAAAAAA
>JAPMOR010109991.1:77257-96709 GCA_026543865.1 Argiope aurantia
CCCCCAAAATTTTGACAGGCAAGGCCAAAGCTTTTCCAAGCCCTAATCCACAATCCAAATACCGTTGAAATTCAGCTTTTCTGACTGCCAGAAAACTGCTTTTGAAGGGGATATCAGGAACGTGCCCGTATCGCAGTCATTCGCCTGGTTAAATCTTTCCCAGCCCCATTTTTCCGGGGCGCTGCAAATTAATTAGTAGCCCCGGCGCATTCTATTTCATTGCTTTGTCTGTCAACAAATTAATGAAAGGAGAGATTCCCTTCATCTTTTTCTTTATCCCTAAAGTAGGGATTTTCGGATCTCGCTCTTCCAGACTACGATTATTATTAACGTTGGAAGGATTACTTTCGTTCGGTATAGCATGTTTTTATCTCAGCGAAGAATGTGTTGTTTGATCCTATAAGTTGCTGTGATGATATAATCTATGGAATTTATTTAAGTCTTTCGAATAATGCGAATTAAAATATAACATGCGTGTAAGAATTTCGTGGCATTGCAAGATCTTTAGTAATAAAATTATGGTATCACACTGGTATCCGATGGTTTCTCTGTTGATGCAAAATGATGTTGCTTAAATTTTATTTACTGAATTGTTTGGATTATTTCTGCTTTTATACAGATTCAAGCAAAATAAGTGAAGTAAAATTATTGGTATTTCATTTTCCTTGCGGAGCTTATCTTTTGAAAGCTTTGATTAAGGTG
The DNA here is from genome assembly GCA_026543865.1 of Argiope aurantia. Taxonomy (NCBI): domain Eukaryota; kingdom Metazoa; phylum Arthropoda; class Arachnida; order Araneae; family Araneidae; genus Argiope; species Argiope aurantia. Next base: position 77,960 of record JAPMOR010109991.1, read on the forward strand.
TAGAAAAGCTGAATATTTCTCACGATGTAGTGAAACATGTATACGATGTATTGAAACTAAAACTATATATCATTCTAAAGAAATAAGTAAAATTAGAATGCATTATCATAGATTGTAAGAATCTATAAATCATTTCTTTGTTTTGTTTGAATTGTAAGATCTGTGTGTACAAAAAGTTCTTAAAATTATTTCATCTGTGAAAATAATTACAAAGTAAGTTAGGGCATCATTTCGAGATTACGGCCATTTTAAGTCTTAAAAGCTTAATTTTTGAGACTTAAAATAGACTTTTAATAAAAAGAGTTCTAAGTAACTATATATAAATGTGTAAAATCAACTATATCACCTTTTAATACGTTTTATTTGTTGGGGGTGTTGAACCTCCTAGGAACATTGAATAGGCAAATTTCAACAAATGGTGCATGTGTAGGAAGTACTTCATTCTAAACACTTTTTAACTGCAAATGTCATCATAGATTTAATAATGAAAATTTGTTCTCCCTATTTTGCTTAATTATTTAAAAAAATTGTAATTCCCTAAAACAAAGAAAAAGAAGAACAGCTCTCAGACTGAAAACCTTCTCAACTTCATCGTTACAATCCCTATATATTATGTAATATTGCTTAAATATATAAACAAGTTTAGTGAGACAACTATTTGGCGGTTTACGCTAGATAATTGTGCACTGTTAAATATCCATGGATTATATTCTATGTTCCCAGATTGTCTTATTTGTGAGCTTTGTCATTGCATTTCCATCTGCATTCTTATCTGACTTGAACAATCAATCTGATTTTATAAATTTTATGTCTAAACTATTCCAACTTCTCTATATAACCAAATGCAATATAGATTATTAGTCGTCTTTAGTAACTAGCTGTTTTCAGAGATGTTATTTATATTTAATTTCATTTCGATTGCTTAGACATCAATTCATGTCCATGACTCCGTCAAATTATCAGACATTAAATTCATATTATTTTACTTACCTTACATATTATCTGTTTATTGCATACACGGACATTTCTAATGGAGATCAATACCATGACAACGTAATTTAATTTTATCGTAATGCAACCGTAATTGTGCGGTTCCTTTATCTTCTTAATTGCATTGCGAATAAAAAGCACTTGCACTTTGCACTTTTTTTATTCGTATTGTCATAAACTACGCATATATTAAACAGAATACTTACAATGGAAGAAATTCAATTGATTAAATAATTTATGAAACAATAAAAAAGATTTAGATTTATTTAAAGCGATGAAATATTGTTGTGAAATATACTTTAAAATATGATTAAAAGGTAATTAAATCTAGAATAACAAATTTTCCAGCTATTAAATTGGCATCACTCAAAATATAATTTTTGGATTATAAATTATCTTTTAAAATATTCGGAAGCTATTGTAAAAGAACATCAAAATCTAGCTGCATTTTTCATTAATTAAAATTCTAATTCAATTTTTTTTTTAAATAAATTTCAAGGGCACATTATTACCCGAAAATGTATATTTGTATCAAAATTTGTAACTGTAAACCAAACTGTCTGACATGTAGAGCTCCAAAATACATACATATATTCATCTTTATTATTTGTAGAGATTAAAGGTAATGCATTTGGTTAAACATTGAACCTAACAATATTATTTATATAATCGAAATGAACTATATTCTGTATTTTGAAAGAATATAAGTAAGAACTGAATGAAAATATGATGAATTCATTCGATTTCATAGTCCCATGACGAGTGAAATTGTGCATACCATCTGACGTCATAGATGTAACATATTTTACAATCTGTGCAATCACGTCGTGTGATACGAACTCTTTTATACTGCAAGATGAGCAATGGATTTCTTAATTGCTTTTTGCCCCAATTGTCTTTTGCATATCTTTATCCTTGCTATAATATCATTTTTAATGTATAAATAACCAGGAAAACTTAGCGAAATTTAATTGGTAAATGAGGAAATGTAAAATATTTTTTTCGGTGCTCATAATAAGTGAGTTGTGTGAAGTATATTTACAAAAGCTTTAAATTTTTAAAAATCAATTAATTTTTAAAAATTTATATTAATTATTTATAAATTTTTTTCAGACATTTATAAACGGAGGCATCCCTACAATTAATATGTAAAGCAATAAGTTATAGATCAGACATAAAAGTTAATGAAAATACGTTGTCTCTGAGCACCGGGGCCAAATGAAGGTCTAATCTTATAACTTTAAACGAGTAGTTATTGTATATACAGGGTGTTTCAGTGAACCGTTTCAGAACTTCTAAGAGGGGTAGGGTACATCCTGACAACTCGAAATCATATGATAAGTCGGGTGACCGAGCAGGCCAACGCACGGGCCCCCCACTTCCGACCCACCGTTGATCCGACTTATCATGTCTTGATTTTTATTTCTGGGGTCATATGAAATCGCTAGTTTATGACACCCCTGTTGACACTGCTGAGGAGCTCGTTGCAAGAATTGCAGTTGCTGCCGGAGAGATTCTAGATATGCCTGGAGTATTCCAAAATGTTCGAATGTCCATGCGTCGGAGATGTGAGGCGTGCATTGTATCCCGTGGAAGAAACTTCGAACACGTTCTTTAATCCATGTACCTTTTGCTTCTTTTCATGTATTATTAAAATGATTTCTCATTTACGGTCTCTTTTCCTTAAGATGCTTCTGTGTACAACACCGCTTCAGGAAAGCATTTCCGACCCCACATTGCTATATGATTTCGAGTTGTCAGGATGTACCCTACCCCTCTTAGAAGTTCTGAAACGGTTCACTGAAACACCCTGTATATATAAATTTATTTATTTCGTGTATCTCGGAAACAGTTCTAACCATTTGAATGAAATTTTATATTTAGATAATGTTTTGCTTTTTAATTTTATTTATATAGGTGTCTTCCCTAAGAAAACGCGACTTTAGACAAATAAAACATTTCTTATAACTAACTATTTGAACAAGCATATGCAACTTTCGCTTCGAAGAGTGTGCAGTGCAGTATGGTGTTCAGAACAACATGAAATTACGGATCCACGGTTTGAATCGAGTTCAGCTCTATTTTTTTTTACTTATGTATTTATATATATTTTTTCTTTTTATGTTTATTTGTATAGGTGTATTTCTTGAAAAAAACATGATTACGCACGCACACACACACACATACACACAAAAAATTATTACAAAATATTAGATCCTTTTTCTGTCAGTTCTCATGCTTATAATGTCATATTAGTGCCATGTCAGACCCGATATCCCCATGTAAAAACTGAGAGTAAGCTCAAAAATATAAGTAATGATAAATAAACTGTAAAATGTATACTGTAATACAGCAAATTGTTTCGAGTAACGTGTAAAACTAAGTCCATTCATGATTTTTTTTATTTAAATGACTAGTTCATATATAGTTAAGTTTGAAAAATATTCATATGTAATCAGTATGTGATCCCTATCGACATATTTCCTCCGAAAAAAAAAAAAGATTTTGCCAAAAAAAAAAAAGGCTGCTGATTTAAGCTCGGTTTTCCAGATACATTCTTTATCTAAAAACTGATACACTAAAAAGCTATAAAATCCAAATGCGTTATCAAACGAGAAATAATGTACTCATTATCCCACCTGCAAAAATTCTCCCCACTAGCATGGAATCTCTTTTTTCACCTCTTCTATGCCAGGGAATTTCTTCCTCTTTATTTTTCTTTCCGCTAATGTTGAGCAAATGTCGGGGCCGTCTGTCGGGCCCTGTCCAATTTATTTCCCCTATGATGCGAGAGGTCACCAGAAGAAGAAGATAAGCAAGAAGAAATTCCGCCGAGAACCGAAGTGCGGATAAATTTGTTTGCGGATTCAATTGGATCCGTGTACTCGCTTTTTTTCCCCGTTTTTCATGGAATCTTGCGTTTTTCCATTATGAAGAGATTTCTTTTGCCCTTCTGCCTTCAAGGATCGGTATTTTTTTCTTCACTTTTTTTTTTTTGTTTCTGGCGAACAAGTAATTTTTGGCTGATTGACATAGTTGCTATTGCTATTTGATCTTTTTTATTCGATGTGTATTATGGAAAAAAATGCACTGCAGCGTTAAAAGCTTTAGTCTGTCTTATCGCTATATTATGCAAGGCTCTCTACTAGAATTTATAAGAAGACATTCTATAATACTTCATTTAAAATTTTCCAGAAGAATGAATGCATATAGAATTTTTTTATTGGTTGTTCCCTTCGACATTCGTTCCAAAGACAGCAGAATATTTTTACTCCTCTGTCGTGTAAAGTCATTATCATTCGTCAAAGATGTAAATAAGGATGGCAAACCTCCTTTTCTACATTCTTGAATATTTTTGCCGTTGCGTTATTTCAAAACTAGAGAATTTTTCCCTAATTAATTGTTTTATGAAGTTTTCCATGAATTTCTCCCATTGTGAAGAAATTCTTTTTACTTTACTGTTTCAGTATTTTTTCTTGTTTCTAGCGAGCAAAATTTTCCTGATTGATTGATGTTGTTGTTATTGCTATTCTATCTTTTTTATTCGCTATATTGGGTGAAAAGATCTATTTCTTTAATATTTTATCTTATCATCATGCAAGGCTATGCTTAAATTTGAAAGTCAATTCGTTAATTTATTACTTTCAAAATGTTTTGAAACACATTTTATTACAGAAAATTGCAAGCGATAGAATTTGTTCATTGTGTATTTCCTTTCTCCATCATTCATACAAAAATATAAATGCAGATTGGTAAGTTTTTTTTTTCCACATACACCAGTCGCCGCATTTCTTTTAAACTTGATAATACTTATCCTGAAAACAAATTCTTTATATAAAGGATAAGTAATGCATGCCAATACTTTGGAAATAAGCTGGATGTAGAAATAACTATATGACACGCCCTACCAAGGTTAATTAATATTCAAAAATACTTTTTAAACGACACATTAACATAGTGAACAAGATCTTTATGACGACATGAAATTTTGAATGTCTGGCGTCACAAATGCGTAATTTGTACGTATATGAAGTAGATTTGTACGCATTTCATCTGTAAATGAAAGTTTTCCTTTTTTCTGGAGGATATCCTATAATTTGTTAGCATTTCAAAAACATTACAAGAGTACCGAAATTTTTAAAAGGAATTTTATTACAAGACAACTCAAATGTAAAACAAAAAGTTAAAAAGTTTAGTAAGAATGTTTGAAAGATAATTACTTGTGAAACATTAAAATGGTTCATTATTGCTCAGTTTGGTGGCTGTGTTTGGTGGTATTGTATTGGAAAAGCAAATAACAATCATATTTATTCGTGTAATTAAATTTATAACTATTGAACGTTGTTGTTACATATGGCACTTTGCAAGTCCGCTGACAGTTATCTGTCAGCGATTCAAGCCGAGTGAGCGTCTCTTGTTTTTACAGTAGCGCCAACTAGGGCCAAGAGTGCGACTTAGCTACTCACGCGTCAGAACCATTTTTACGAGGCGGACTTTATTCATGCATTTCATTCACAGAGCGTAATTTAGACCTGAATCAAAGAACGATCATCTCTTAACCAGTACCTTCAGTGGTATTACTATCGACATGGAGGACTTTGTGGACACGAATACGTACGCCAGCCACCACACACACACACGGAGTCTTCGGCCGGCGGGGTTCGAACTCGCAACCTGAGGCGAGTCTAATGCCCTACCAACCAAGCTATCTTGGCTCCCTACTGAATGAAATGCAATGCCAGGAACAACTTCACATTATGTTGACTTATGACTCACAATATGGTGAATTTCAAAATTAAGTCAGAATGATATTATATATATTTAACAAGATAAGGAAATTATATAATTGCATAGTGAAAAAAAATTCAATAATCATGAATATTTAATTCTATCGGTGATGATTGCCTTAAAGATGTAATTAAATGAAAATAAATAAATTTTTTATGAATTCGTCTAATGGTAGATTCTGTGTCTCTAAATACACATTCCACTATATGCAATAAATTTCGTTCATCGCTACTAGGGTTTCTTTTATTGCTTCATATAAATTTGTTTCGCTTCTTTGTGTTTTTTCTTCTGCGTGAGTTTTCTAGAAATTGTTTCCGCCTTGAACAGATTCTAAGTAATAATATTTTTTTACTTTAATGTTTGATTTGATTTTCTTTCTGCTGTATACTTATGTGACCGGGAATCTTCTCTTCCTATTCAAATATCTTCAGTACAATTGTTCTCGAACTCGGAAACGTTTTTTTTTTATGTTGCACAAGAAGTATGTTTGAATAAATTACTGTTACACAAAACTAAAACTCTTGGATAACACAAGAAATAATATTTGGAAATTCAAAAAAAAAAAAAAAAAATTTTTTTTTTTTTTTTTTTTTTTGACAAAAAGAAAAAACAACAACTTTTGATGCATTTAAGAAATTGAAAATTATACACGCGATTTTTCAGGTTCCTGATAAAAGCTTTTAAAATAATCGTATAAAGTTTGTATATAATGCATATTTAATGAGAAGAAATACTGGAAGACGGTTTTACTACCGTTTTGAACTGCATTTATATGCACAATTTTATGCTTCCATTTGTTTAAAACAAAAATTAGAGTCTGGATTTGAAAGTTTATTTCTTTTTGCAAGGTTCAAATTGGAAGCATACTGGAATAAAAATATTAAATTGAAATTTTTGTCTGGACATTGTCTCTACTATATTTAACATTATTTGTGTTTTATCTTATCAATATATAAATAATTCTTCATTTATCTCTACTACTAATAAAGAAGAATACGTGTGTATGTGGTTGTGTATTTTGTCTTTAGTTTCACTTTCGATAGGTCAATCTAATCAAAGTATAGATACCAAATTGGAAGTAAATATATTTTGTCAGGTGTTAAAACAGCGAGAAATTTTTAAAATTTCGTTTTCTTCGTGCAATATTTTTTTAAATTGTTATTTAATTAATTTTAAAAATGGGGGGAAAACATACACACACACACAAACACCTTTTTATTAATGCTAATTTTGTTGCTTTGTAATATTTTTCCCTTTTTAGATAATTTTTTATAAATATTTTTTTGCTTGATTTTTAAGTATGGATTTCACTATTGCAAAGAAATTCAAAAACCGTTTTAATTATTTGATCAAATAATTAATCACATGATTTTTAATCCCTTTCCTGTAAACAAAAGAAGAAATATTTTGTTTAATATCTGCATAGCTTGCATGAAAGGAATCAGAAATTAAAATTACATTGTAGCAAAAGACATAATGCAATTTGATGATAAGTTACTCAAAAAGTTACAGCTCTATGATTTAAGAGGACATGGCTTCATTACGAAAAGTCATGAATGTAGTAAATAATGCATGAGTATTGCATGATAATGCATGCGTATTGCCACGGCGTTATTATGAATCGTAATTTCATAAAAATATTTTATGATAATTAAATCATAAAATATAAATAAAAAATAAATAAAATAAAAAATAAATAAAATAAAAAATAAATAAAATAAAAAATAAACAATAAATAAAAATTTATTATAAATATAAATATATTATTGTTTATTATTATTATAAATTTATCATATCAATAAATAAATATTTTATTTATTTATTGATGTTGTGATAAAGATTACGTTATATGAGAGATAATGAATGGAAATTAATATTCTAGCCAATATTCTTGGTGAAGCAATTGACTGCAGAAGGGAACTAGTAATAATGTTGAATTCGTTACTATTTATTGACTGTATACAAGCCTGGGGGTTTCATATATCACTCCAAAATAGGTCCAAATATATATTGAGAGATAAAAGTGGTAATCTTGCAGAGATTTTTTTAAAATTTTATTTAAAACTTTCATTAATTAAAAATTCGGGGAAAGCGTTTTAAGTGATAACTTCCGAAAATGTTATAATTCAAAAATTATTTTCGTAGCTTTTTAAAATTTAAAATTGTTTTTTTTTAATGTAGCAGTTAAGCCATCTCACAACGTTCTTCCTAATATTGGGGATTTTTAAAAATATTTTTTTTTCTAATTTTTAACAATGTTTTTTGTTATTAATATAAAATTCAAACCGTTTTCAATTTTCCGTTCAAATATCTAATAGCATGAATTTCGTCCATTGCTAAAAGATAAAGAAAAAATTCTATTTATTATATGCACAGTTTATTAGATGGATTAGTAAATTAGTTAATTTGCTATACCATAAAAGATAACATATCATTAAAAAATAGATAACTCAATGTATAATCGCACAATTATTTCACAAGACTTGATTAAATTAGGAAAGGGCAGGTACACGATAAACAGTATAAAGGTAAATATATTAAAATAACGTGGTTTGTTTTGCAATTTTATGCTAAAAAATGCATTGATGACGGAAACATGAGTGTAAAATTATGCATAAGAATTTTAATTGAAATTAAATGCAACCATAACACTAATTTCTAGTTATCTGATTATTGTTCAATTTTCGACTCAAAAATGCCGAATGTTTAATTTAAAAGCAAAAAAAAAAAATTAAACTAAATCCTCGTATTTTTATGCGCATTCTTAATTTGTTTTAGAAAATATAATAATTTTTCGTTTAAAAAAATATTTTTCTAATTAGACATCTCATCATCATGATCATCCTTTTCAAGGGCCACTGCTATTTGACATGGAATTTCGATCTTATAATCACTATGTTCAACTTTCGGGTAACTTAATTTCAATGGAATCCATTCTTTGCGTCTTCCTGAGCTTTTCTATTAGCACAAGAAAATTATACAGTGCTTTTATGGAGTTATTCGCTATTCTGAATGCTGTACGAAATCGTAAAGATATTGCTGCAATATTCAAGAACTCCTTATTCAATTTCGAATTAGGGTTTTTATTAATAAAAGGGGAGGTTTGCGAATGGGGAAAAATAATACGCAAAATCTACTCCAAAAATCAAATTAATTTTTTTTTCCCCATTGTGTAAAGAAAATCGAATGCCATCCCTTTAGTCGACTGAAGTTAGGCAAGATTGAAGAAAAAAAATTATATATATATATATATATATATATATATATTAAGAAATATCCTTTTACCGTTCAGGATATTGAGAAACAAAATATTTCTATTTCTGAGGGCTGAGCTCCATCCCTTATCCCCCCCTCCTAGAAATTCGAAAAGTCAAATCGAGAAACTGCTATATCTTGCTTATAAGAAAAGTCACTATTATGATTTTCCGTACATTAAATAACTTTCGCTGGAAAGATGTATCGTACACATCCAAATGCTTTCGTCACAAAATCGGCAGCGATGCCGCCTAAAAACGGAAATATCTTGCTTATAAAAAAAGCCACAACTATAAGTTTTCGTAAATATTGGTAAATAAACACTTCCACTGGACAGATGTGTCACGTACGTCGAATTGCTTTTGTCACACTGTCGTCAATATTGTATACGTCAGCAGGCAATTTTCACTGAAATAAAAATGATGTTCGCCACCCTTTGGCAGAGATTCTTCGCCAGAGCTCTATGAGTGAGTTACAGGAACTCACTCATAGATCGAAAATTAATTTATTTAGATGATATAATTTTTTTAATTTTATTTCTATAAGTTATCAGATACTTTGTGAAGTCTCTCTTAGAGTTAAAATGGACTGTTTTACCACACGAATCTGTGAGTCTTTTACTATTCCCTAACTTATACTATACTAAAACTTGTATATGCCATAATTTTCCTGTAATAATATATTTTAAGCAAAAAATATCAATAAAATAACGAATTTTTTCTATGATTTTTTTTTATTATTTAAGTGCTACATATAAGATATATTGATTGAACTGCGAAACTTGAAATATAAAAATTATAAATTCTACTTAAAATATATTATAATACTATAACTAATAATATATACTACCACTAATACTATAAATACTACTTAATTAATTTTTCAAAATACTGTACGGTATTATATTAGTTTATCAATGATTCACCTAAAAGACTTAGTAACCTGGCCCTTTCTCTTTTACAAAAAATTGTTGACTGCTATTTGGAAGAGAAAAATGTAAGAAAGTTTAAAATCAAATCTTTTTAAACAATAAGCAACGCATGATAGGCAAATGTAAAATATGGAACATAATCTTACAAATTAAAAATGACTTAAATATGGAAAAGCATTTAAGTTTCGTCTCAATTCAATTTTTGTTTTTATTTTAAAGTATTGTGATTTAAAAAATATATTATTTTTATATAAGATTTTATTATTTCAGGAAAACTATGCCAAATATACATTTTATTATAATGTACTAATATTTTGTATAATTAGTTATTTATATTTATGAATCATATTTGAAAAATCATGGTTATCATTTGTTTTATAAACAAGATAAAATAGTTTACGGTTTGGCGTTTTTAGAATATTTTTGGAAGTGGGAGTGAGTAAGGGAGCGCACATCTCAAAGGTGGGAATTTTTGGATCTCATTTCTTATAGATTAAAGAAATATTTTACCACATTTATAAAAAAATATATATCCATTTTTTTTCCTGTTTGCCATTTTTCTATTTAATTGCAATTGACTATCTATCGATGTAGAAAGCTTTCAGAGGCCATGGTTGCCGAGCTATTTTCGCACCATAAGTAAAACCTTCAGATCTCAGAGAAATGCTCAAGCATTCAATGTCGAATCTGAAAAAACAGAAACGTTGCGCTAGAAAGATAACGAGAAATCAACCAGTACATAAAGCGCATCCTTCAATTCTGAGAAGACGCAATTAAATCGTTAAATAAGTTTCTAAACAGACTTACCATTAAATCAGTATAAAATTATTTGATGCAAAAATCTTTTTATATTATTATATAACCCCCCCCTCCCGAGATGAGATGCTTCCGGTATGGTGGTTGTATCTCGCCACCCTGGAGGGTACACAAAAAGGTGAGGGATTTTGCTCCTCCCATCGATGACGGGACCTACTTCGTTCGGGAAGGGTTGTACCGTGACCGGTGATAGCCCTTAGAACTGAATCACAGTTCCCGCCAGTGTTGCTGTTGCGGTAGTTCGTTCATTCAGTTTTCTTGATTCGTGTGCCTTTGGGCGGTTCGGAGAGTCAGTGATATGACTTATATCATTATATAATCTTCTATAGTTATCAGAGAATCTATTTAAAAATAAATTTTGCAATAAATAATCAGAAATAATAATTTAAAAAAAACAACTGAAAGATCCTTTAGAAACAATATTTTTTTTTCAATATGAAGTCTTATAATTTATTGTCTAAGAAATAAGGAATTAGGATTAATTTCAATTTTTAGTTTTATAAAAATGAAACCATTGAAAGCTTCCAGTCGCTGTGAACGGTTCGTTTCAATTAACAAGGCGATTACTATAGTTTTTAAAAGCTCGATTCATATTCTTTTCGTTATGCTGTTTTCAACAAAATCCTTTTCAACTACTTTCCGTAAAATCCTTCCCTGCTGCTTTCTACAAAATTCCAATCTTTTCTACAAAATCCTTTTTATGCAAATGAAAGCAATTTTAGTTGAAGCTGAATGCCATTGAAAAAATGTCCTCACATTTACTCTAAATGAACTTAATCCTTCCAAAGGAATGAATTCTAATGATACAAGAAACATTGTATATAATATTCCATATTTCAGAAAATGGAATAATTTGTTTGGCCTTATTTGATTAAAATTATTTAATAGCTTTCTTTGTCTTAAACTGATACTGAATATCTTTTTTTCCAATATTGAAAAAAGAATAAATTTTGCAATGAAAGTCAAAGAAAACTTCGTTTACAGGTTTTTTTTCTGTTTGTTTCGAAATGGTTTTATCGAATAAGCATTCAGGATTACAGTGCCATTTTGCAACATGTTCCATAAAAGAAAATGAAAGGAATTCTTTTTATCTTTATCCCAACATGGCAATCGGAAATTATCGAAAAGAGATCTTCTACCTTGATCTTCTACCCCTTATTGGCTTTGTTTTCTGTAACTACTATTCATGGTAAAAGTGGTCTAGATTTTAGTGGTTGGTACATAGCTGAATTCTTTTTGCAAAAGTTCTCTAATAATGCTACACCGAAGATTAATCTTCTTGGAAAATGTATTAGAACGTTTAGTAAAATATTAAAATAAAGTTGACTTTCACTAAAAGCGCACGCTAATTTTGATTTAATACATAATTCTTGTAATTATCTATAAATCATATTAATATCTATTGAACATTTTATTGTATTCCTTTTTGAAGACAATTACAAAGTAAATATGTGCGTAATGGTGTCAGTTAATGCTCATGTTATCATTTCAAGTACGCAACTCCTATTTACTTTTATAATCCAAAGCGTATCGCCAATTAATTAATATATTTTATACCTGTTGTTTTATCACTCTCGGGGGCAACTCAGACATGGGGATGAAACGTTTCTGGAATGGTGGTTTGCTCTTGTTGCTGGGTACAGAAATAGCGTGAGCCTACTACCCCCCTATCAATGACGAGACGTGTCTCCTAAATGAGGGTTGTACTTTGGCCGACCTTCCAGCTCAATAGGTTCCAGCTGTTGTGGCGGTCCATTCAATTTTTTCTGTGCTCCTTCGGGCAAGTTAGAATAGTCAAATATGATGTCTATGGCTTGGCATTAAATGTATATTATTGTTTTCAAATTCAAACTTTAATTCGAAAAAACAAACAGCATAGCAAGGGAATACCTTTCTGCATGAAATACACAACCACATATGGCCGTCACCAACAGTCCTCAAATGCATAGTCATATAATCTATCATTATTAAAAAGGAATATACATTTATTGTTAGGTGCTTGCATGTATTTTAATTAGCGACATCTATTGGTGAACATGCAAAGTATCTATATAAACGACAAGGGTTTTAGGTTTTACCAATTTATTATTAATTTATTTTTATCATTTTGAAAGTTTTCCATTTAGTATTATTGAGTTATTCAGTCTATAAAGACCCCGATTACAGGAGATTTCCAAATTGTATTTCCGACATTCATTCCTTTTTCTTTTCTTTTTTTTGTTTGATTTGAAGAAGTCTGCCTCCGAAGCCCATCAGATACTTTTAGAAACTTATGGTGATACTACTCCGTCATATCCCAATTGTCGGTTTTGGTTTCAACGATTTAAGAGTGATGACTTCGATATAAATCACAAAGAAAGGGACTGGGGGACCAAAAAATTCGAAAACAATTAATTCAAAGACTTATTGAAAAAAATGTGAAAAAATTGTAGAAAATGTTTTGATGGATATATATTGTATCAATTTTTCTCAATAAATGTCTTTTTAAATTGAAAAAATTGCCAAAATACATGCAAGTTCCTAATAATAGAAAAAAACGTTATAATTGATTAAAAATACGTTATGAATCACAAAATCAATTAAAACATCAATTTCATTCTTAAGAATCCTCGAAATATAATCTTTCCATTACCTCCGATCTTCCTTTTATTACATCAAATTTCCCCTAATATTAATGTTGCATTAAATAACTATTTTTATTTTGCTTTTTATATAAATTTCCCTATAAAAATAGAAAAATGCTACTTTTGGTCTATCTTAATTCCTCAGCTATATAGAAAAAAAATCCAGAAGATATCAATCACTGGGATCTTGCAAATCCAGTTAAACAATTCGTCTACAAAAATCAAAGAGAAGCAATGGAAAGATATAAAAGAGGATCAAGATATTTTATGGAAAACCTTCAATTGCTGGTGGATGGAAGAAGAAGCTAAACCTGATTTCCTACAATTTCTTTTTATTGAACAATCTTCCCACCGTGAAAGCTTATTCTATCTGACTATATCCGAAACTTACCGAAGAAGCACTAGAAGAGACATAATAAAATCCCAATTTTGTCCTCTTTCCTTTACTTTCATTTCTGTTATTACTTTTCATTCACTACAGAACGAGTCCTAATCTGCTCCTTAATCCAAGGTAATTCAATCAAAACGACAAATCATGTTACTTTTTATTTTGTTTAGTCAAATGAGATGTCAGGCATAAGATTGTGTCGAACTTGAAGTCAAAATATGGTTTCGTTGCTGAAGCTGGAAAAAGAATCACGGAAAGGAAAACGCTGTTATTATTTTCCTTAACCCTTTTAACCCCACTGGGGCATATATTTTTAAATCATCCAAAGGGGTAAGTAAGTGGGGAAGTTATTGAAGTGAAAGACACAATGATTTTCTGTGATTACATTCATATGTTAGTTTAATTTGTAGCTACATCTTAGTAATAAAGAAACCCCAACGGAAACTGCATGTGCCATGAATAAAGGTAAACTCCTCAAAAACTGTTTTGCAATGTATAATACAGGGTGTTTACTTAGTTCCGGACCCATTTTGATGTTTAATAACTCATAAAATAATAGAGATAGATTAAAATTAATAACATAAATGGTTAAATAGACTCAAAAAGTTTCATGACCCTTGTCAATGAATGTGAACCGCTGATCTCACAGATATTCTAGGATTGTGTAAAAATGTCTCTCTGACACGCTCAACATCAAAATCACTTGTGCAAGGACGTCCGGAACGTTTCTTATCTGCGATACTTCCAATTTCTAGAAAATTCTATTTCCACCGCAAGATGCTGTTTTTGGATGGAGGATCTTTTTGGTAAATTCTTCTGAAATTTCTCTGTGCTTGCACTATCGATTTCGTTTCTATGAACCACCATAAAATCTGTGCTTTCTCTTGTGGTGTATGCATTCTCCTTAATATCCGCTCGAATAAAACATCACATACAAAAGTACTACATAGAACAAACACATCAAAAGTAAACATAACATTTCAATAGTTGCCAAAAACAAAAGAGAGAAAAATGCAATTAATAAGCAGACGATATTTAGAAAAGTACAGATATTTAGACTGGAAAATGAAATTATCTGAAATTAACCACACGCGCAGACGATATTTACAAAAGTAAAAATATTCAAACCTGAAAAGGAAAATATATGAGTTATTCCATCAATAAATGCCATAAGTTTGTTTATATCTTCATTATTTTATGAGTTATTAAACATCAAAATAGGTCCAGGACTAAATAAACACCCTGCACATAGAAATGTCATGAATAATGTTGGATATGTAATTGGTAAGAGTTTCCTTGCAATAAAATTGTTTTCAAATATTATAAAAACTAGAGACTCAACTTTTCATTGTATTTTATATGGTTACCTCAATTCCAATGGGTCACATGTGTCCCATTTAAAAAGATCTCTGGGACACGTATGACCCACCTTAAAAATTGCTCCTATAATGACATTTTTTTAAGCATAATATAGCTATTTATACATTATTTGACTCATTATACCTCTAAATTATTTTAATTTTGGAGAAAAAATCTGGTATATTATTTATTTGGTAATTAACTGAAAGGGTTAATTATCAAATAAAAACATATATTATCATTTTATGGAATAAATACGTGCTGATAGTGATAATACTTTAATCAGGGAATCAGTTGTATATACAATAATGTTTGGGCAATACATAACAAGCTATCGTATTTAAGCCATCCCATATCAAAAAGAACTGCCAAAAAAACACTTGTAGGAAGATGTTTGAAAACCGGTTACCCTTAAAAAAGACCAATTCTAAATTTTGATATAAAATATAGTAAAGTTGTATCCAGTTATTTTTTGAGCACATTTCTCATAAGAAAAAGCATAATATAATGATACGAAATGAATAACGAAGGAAAAATGAATCTATAAAGAAAAATGAATAATACCTAATTACTTGGGATTCTTTATACTACAGATAATAACTTTAAGCAATCATGTTTCTAATTATAAATTTTTATATGCAATATAGCAAAGTTGTATTCAGTTATATTCAAGCACATTTATGACAAGAAAAAGCACAATATAATAATAAATGAATAATGAAGGAATAATAATAAAAGCGAATAATTCTTGATGGATAAGAACGAAAGAAGGATATTTAAAATAAAAGAAATTGGAATAATGAATGATATTAAATTATAAAGACAAATGAATGATACATAATTACTTGGGACTCTTTATACGAAAGGTAATAACTTGAAGAAATAAATTTTAATTTTTCTTATATATTCAGAATGTTATGTATTTAGAATTTTATAAAATTACATATGCATCTAAATTTCTTTGTGTAGTAGAAAATATCATTCCTAATCCCCATTCATCTAAATGAAATTTTTTGAAATGTTTATTGACTTTTAAATCATTAGAACTATTACATCAATCAACGGATTGTATTTTCAATTTATTCCACTTTTTTGTTTAACAGAAATAAATTTTAAATAATTAAAACTGCTCAAGTAAGGAAGGAAATAAAGATAAACAAACTACCAAATATTTAAACATTCCTTTCGATGCAAGTATATGCAACAATATACGAGATGAGGATTTCACTAACAACTATCGTAACATCACAGTTTAACTCGCGTATACATAGAACGGGGATTCCCCGGGCGAAGTATTAACATAGATTGTATTAGGGAAAGTAGATAGGTGGCGCTTTAGAATAACATGAATGCAGGATGGCGCTACGATCACTACAAGATCATACGTGATTTAAGATGGGAACAAGATATTTTTACGATAACTTAAGATTGCTGTTAGGAAGAAGTTAAAACGTTCTTTTTTGTGGAAGATTCCAGGTAGAATCAGATTGTAATATTGAAAAACAATTCGATTAGATGATCATTCCGAAACATTTCGAAGAAACATTGGAAACTAGGGAATAAAATCCGATTTTGTCAATTTTTTTTTAGTGGTTGATCCTCTTCCATTGTTTTTGCGTTCATCATTACATCAACATAACGGAACTGTAATGCAATAAATTCAATATTAGTATAATAAAAATATACTAAAAAAACATAATTCATTTCTATGATTTGACGGTTAAGAATGCTGCCACAGATGTAAACATAGGTTGTTGTTTTTTTATAGTTTATGATCTAAACAGAAATTTTATAATGTAGTTTGTTTTGTTTTTAAATGTTAATAATGTTTTCGTTTAGTGAAAAAAAATCATGTATTTGGATTGGATCTCTTCTCCTATCCGCATAGTTCAGAATTTTACATAAATCTATAACTTTTTTAAAAAAATAATATATTAAAATTCATTATTTAGCTAATTTTCTAACTAATTAACCAAATTCCTCCAGGGATTGATCGTCTGTCGATCTGTTCAATTGTATGCATGTAAACGTAATAATTCAAAAAAAAGTAATAATTTGCATAAATAAATTTTGGTTCATAGTTTTGAATCTCAAGTGTAAATCTTTCAAATTTTGAGCCACATTGGTCTCCTGCTGAATGTCTCTACATCCGTACTTTCGTGTGCATGTAAATGCCAGAACGTAAAAACGCGATAAATTAAATAAGTCAGATGCTGAATATTATCTTGTGATTGCAATTGCAGTTCTGTGTCAAATTTAGATTTCAATGCTTGAGACAAAAATGCGTCTAAAATACATATTCAACTTTCTCATGAATTATCGCATTCCAGAATGTTTGTTTAGTTATATTAACGTCCCCTTTTAAAGCAACACTAGACCTATTTTGGGACAAACTTCGTAATTTTGATCAGATGACGAGGACGACGCCTGAGCTGGCATCCCCTCTCCACATTCCCGCGCCACATCAGAAGGAGAACGTTTGGCCAGACGGATGTAAGTTGCACCACATGCGCTTACCCGACGGTTCTTCGGTGGAATATGGTCTCGAACTTGAAGATATCCCGTTCCGAAGCCGAGACCCCACCACCAAGCCACCGCGGTCCTATCGCATTCTAGGAATCAAAGATAGTACAATATTAAGCTTTTCTGAAATTTTTATTTCCTCATCTCATGCAGTAAATAATTCAAGAGTACATTTATTAAAGAGTATGCCAAAAAGGTTCGGAAGGCCATTTCCTCTTGTTAAAGCAATAATTTTAATATTTTTATATCAATTTTTGTATCATGTATGTTACATAATATAATTTAATAAAAAAATCCTCCTATAAAAGTTATTATTTTAAGATTGAAACTAAGTTCGTAATCTTTCTTGATGATCTTCATCAAGAAAAAAAAAATTGAATCGATAGTTCTTCATTTTTCTTATGAGGCATTCTTTTTAGAGATGGATTGTAGCAATGAAAACCAATTCAAAAGGATCATCCCTAAATTCAAAACGAAGAAAATGCTTTGAAAACGAAACAATAAAAGCCCAATTTCGTCATCTTTCTATGATTTTCATCACTGCTGCTGTTTGTACCTCATTACATGAACAAGTCCGAATCCGATCGTTAATTCGATATCATTATAATACAAAGGGAGCAAAAATTAAATAAAGGGTGATGCTTTTCGGTTGACTTAGCAATTACCTTGGGGTAGGGAAAATCAATAAAATTTACTCCATTTAAGCGATTTGCCAATATCTGGAATTATTGGGACACGCGTAGAGATTGAATTGACTTTTCTGATGCTTGATCGAGTTGGGGGATGTAGGATTTGAATTGCCATCGTTTTGCCGATGAGGTGAAATCGTTAGGGTGAAATTGCGATTCAACTCCGGGGAATTATGTTTGTCATCTGGCCATGTATTTTCTCCAAATAGTTTATAATAATGACGGAAAAATTCATAAAAGAGGAAAGTTAATAATGGAGGAAGATGTGCTTTTCTGCTCATAATCAGACGATTGTGATGGCAACATTTGATCGTTTTAGTTTTGCGTATGTAAAATGGGTAACATTTCTATTTGTTTATATTATCAATCTATTTTTCTCAATGTATT
>JAPMOR010109991.1:96719-158744 GCA_026543865.1 Argiope aurantia
AATTTGCATTTGATGCCTTAAGGCAAGTGACTACATTGAAAGTTTGAATTTTAGCTAAAATATCTCATATTGTTTGATTCGGTGCAAGTCGATTCGATTTTGACGATAAGCTGGATC
Source organism: Argiope aurantia (assembly GCA_026543865.1). NCBI lineage: Eukaryota > Metazoa > Arthropoda > Arachnida > Araneae > Araneidae > Argiope > Argiope aurantia. The sequence goes on from JAPMOR010109991.1 coordinate 96,837, forward strand.
GCTGGAGATATTGGTTATATTTAATTTCCGTAAAATCGTTTCGATATAATTTTATGCCCATGACTTCATCAAAAGTACACATTCTCAGTCTCCAAAATATATACACGTGTCAAAGTTTGGTAGCTTTAGGTCAAATGGCCTGGTGTATACAGCGACAACACTCTTACATTCAGCTTTATTACTAATAGCGTGTTTTAATTTCTGTTAAATTTTCTTTATAAAATCGTTTGAATTTTTTTTCTAATTTCCTTTTTTGAGAAATTGATATTAATACTATTTATAGTCTTAAATGCTATTTTCCCAAATTTTTTTTCTTGGTAAAATCTCCTAACAAAAAATCTCATAAATTAAAAACTGATGCATATTTTTTTAATTAAAAATTGGTCGCATGATTTTTAAATAAGCTTTAAAATTTTTTGAATACATAGTAAGCAATTGATTCATTAAGCATATTTTATATGGTTGATAAGTACTTAAATATTTCATAATACGGAAATAATGAATATTTTATGCTTTTATAATGCTGAACTTATATGTTTAAATAATGGATAGAAATACATTTGATTTTTTTGTTCAAGAACAACTAGTAAATTAAGATATCTGCAAAGTTTTAGATAAATTATATTCGATAAATTTCTAAATAAGAGCATTGTTTGTTTCATATTTCTTTTTAGCCCCTCCCCCCCCCCCCCTCAAAAAATTATTCGAAATATGTCTTCTAATTTCCCAAATAATTTTGGATTTTAATTGTTATTTTTTTTTGTTTCATGGATGTTTCACTGCATATTTATGTTTTTAACCTATTTTACGCAATAGTTCAAAAATATATGCATTCTATTATATTTTTCAAAAATTACATCCTAAAAGTAGTCGTCTGACTTAAAATGAACAAGAAAATATTCAATTCTCGAATACGCTGTTCAATTTCATTAATTTCTAAAAAGATTTTAAATATTGTTTTCTTTTAGGAACCAATTGGCAGTTGCTTTGAATTTATCTCACTTCTACAAGCAACATAAAGAGATAACACCATAAAAGGTAGTCACTTTGAAGCTCACTTTTCCACGTTCAAATCTTCCAGCCACAATGTTGATCTAATCAGTTTCCACAATTAATCAAATCTGATATTCACTGCAAACACTTGTTCCACCCCACCGTACCTCTTACCCGGGGGCGATCTCAGAAATTCAATCTTCTCGCAGATAGATACGTCGGTAATATCACGTGACAAGGGTCGCTCAAGTAGGAAAAACAGTCCTCGAGTGCTCCACTCGAGTCAGTTCAACGAGTGGAATGCTTTTTCGAAAAGATCTTTCCTGGCCTTCGATCTTGGCTTGAATGCGAGATGGAAAAGAATTTTGCCCTTTTTCAATCGTTTGTTGTGTATTTTGCGCTGAACCCTGAGGGTGTGTGCGAGTTCACCGTTTCAAGGATCCGTGACAAGATGGTGGAAATGGACGGATGTATTATGTATGGATGAAGATTGGAAAAGGAATACGGTTAAGGATGGTAGAGATTTCAAGTGCAGATTTGTCGTATACATGAGAAAGCAAGAAATCAGGAGATGGACTTTTGCACATCATCAGTTATTCTAAGCCAAATGAAGAGTAATACCAATTTTTATAGCCGTTAGATAAAAGAAAAATTCTCTAAGCTGAAATTAAACATTTAAAATATTGGTATAATAATTAATTATATCAGATAAAATTTGAATCGTTTAGGGAAAAAGTTTTAGTGATTTACAAACGAAAAAGAATATTTTATTTAAAATAAGCAATTGTAAGAACATTACTTGTTGATTTTCCAATTATTTTTTAAGTGCATTCATAAGGTTTTGATTTTAGCGATGAATCTCATCAAAATTATGTTTATAGATTTATATGATTTTATACAGATGCTTTCGGATATTTATATATTTTTACATTCAAAGTATATTAAGATAAACTTACATAATTATCTAAACATTCGACCTTGATAATTTAATAAATATTTCAATTAATAAATAAAGCCTTTTTAAATCATTTTTTTCTGAATTTGTGAAAAAATAATTCAATGTTAAAAGATCGGAATATTATTTATTAATAAAAAATTGTTAATTTTATCGTCTGTGTAATTATACACTTAAAAATTTAACTTTTGTATAAATTTTCTGATCATATCAATTCAAATCTCACTTGAAAACAATAACTAAGAAATGCAATGAGTTCTAGTTATTTGATACGTGACACTAGTACGTTAATTGTTCTACGAATTTATTTTGTGCACATTTTCAGAAATTTTTTATTTTTTCGAACTTTGAAATCTGGGCCCTAGGAGTTCTTAAAGATCCAATCCCTTTTTGGAAGTTATATAAATGAATTATTTTTACTTGATAATTTTTAAGAATAAGTAATTATTAAAATTTTGAAGTACAATAAAAAGGACTTTGTTTATCTATTGACTTGTATAAGGAAATGGGTTCATTTCTTGACTGAAACCTTAACTATTTAGAATAAGCTCTTTAAGGAAAAAAGAGCAGAACCTTTTGTGACATTCATCGAATTACATTTTATGAAAGCGAGTGGGAATTAAAGATGGATATTCTGTCATTCCGAGAAATTGTAATCCTTGGCTCGAAAGAGCTGTTTGAATGTTTAATTACAAAATTTCATATTATCACAATATGATCCCAAACCCCAGTTATATAGGTATATGCGTAAAGATTTATTGAAAGTTATTGAAGTACAGAAAAAAACATATCGAAGACTACATTATATTACATAAAACTATATCACAGTGCAAATATACAAAAAAGAGTGAGTTTTCTGAAGAACAAAGGGTTCACGAAATTTGCTTGGTGGAGGACTTGATTCCGAATATCCATGAAATAAATTATTCTGAGTTTGGATCTGAGGTTAGTAGGCCTTCCTTATTCAGGAAGAATTGTTCTACGCTTCTTATTTTGACCTTGACCATTTTGTTTTTCCTCACACTGTTTCAAATAAAACTCACCAGCCTCCTTTGTTTTATTACGTTCACTTATTTATAAAAGTATTAATAAACACCAATCATCTGCTTCAATTATTTTGAATAGAAATTGATTCATCAATCAGATTGTAAAGTGAGTTCAGATTTTGATTCCTCAACAGTATAGTACTGAAAGAATCAAAATCTGGTCAATAGAAAGAGAGTTTTTATTGCTTATATAGCAGATTTTTTTATACCAATAGGAGGTATTTGGTGCATATCAGCTAAACAACTAGTTTTAAACCATAAATAAGAAAATCAAAAATAGAATACATCTAGTTCCTTTTTCACATTTTATTTTTTTAAAATAAGCAACAAACAAAACCTATTAATTTATAATATTGTTACAAACCTGCAATTCGGCTTCCCAGCATAGTTTTTTCCATCAATAGAAAGAAAGTTTTACAGTCATCTGAATGGGACTAGCACGTCGGAGGTCCCAGAGCTTGGCGACAAACTTTGCGACCATTTGGCGACTTTGGCGCCAAAATAGATAATACCCGAAACTTCGAGAATTTTCCCGATCCGTCCAGTAGGAACTGAGATACGCCTCGAACGTTCCTGATTGGTTGAGAGGCTTCTAGCCCCGCCTCCTGAGACCTATAAAAGGGGCTGCGGATGCCAGAGAGTCAAGTCCGAGTTGAGGGACGACGAAGCTAGTAGTCGGAGAAGTAGAAGACGGAGGAGTCGGAAGCGACTGAGGCAAGCTAGTGCTGAACTGAGCTGTGCGCTACTGTCTGCAGTAGATTCTGGTTGTAAGCTGCTGTGTGTGCTGTTGTATGCTACACGTCTCGGGTGAAGATAATCGTCTTCTGTGCTGTATATAGTTGTCGCTTTTGTGCTGTCCTGTGTGTCTTCGTGTAAATAAACGTCGTTGTTTTTATTCTACTTCTGCCTGCTGATTGAGCGTTCTTTACACCATATCACTACCACTATCCAAACGAACCCCGGTAAAAGAAATTTCGTAACAATATATATAGAATACTGACAACTGAACAATTTGAATTACAACTTAAGATTTCTTATTTAAAAAAAAAGCTGAGAAGCTAATAATAGTATTCGAAATCTTTTATGTTAGATATTGCATTTTATCAACAACAAATCCAGGCTCATCAAAATTTCCCCTTTAGTTGTCTAGTTTATATATATACATATGTATGTGTTACTCGAAAACAATATATTTTGTAAAATTTTCATAAACACAACATATTTACAAAAGAACTATATGCTATATATCTCTGAATATTTATTTCTCTACACTGGATACAGAAAAAATAGTATCTATGACAATAAAAGACATCTCAAAAAGAGAAATCCATCCCAAACGTTGTCTGAGGACCTGGAGTACCAGCACAAAGCATCTTTTTTTGCAAGCGTGTCTCCCCTGAAAGGAGAGCTGTTCAAATATTGATGGAATTTTGTAGCTCTATGTAATTCAAAGTGTTCTGCATGGAGGAACTTCTGAATTGAGCTATAAAATCTTCTGTAGGCCTCTTACAAAGTTTGAAAAGTGAATCGAGACCCTAGAGAACGTTTAGATTCAGTAGAAGGGCACATTTTTTTAAAGAAAATAAGCTTAAGTGTTTTATGTAATATATATTTAATTCAAAATTCAACTTTGTTGCAATAAAATATGTATTGGAATAAGAGCATTTATTTTTATCTTAGAGAGATTGGAAATTGAATACATTTTGAAGAGACCCTGAAAAGTATCATTCAGTATCTAATGATTGATAATAGAGGATAAAGCTTTGTTTTATAACATTTATAAAATTCTTGCAAAGTCCTCATTAAATGCTGAGCTACTTTTTCATACGCTTAACGATTTAATGCTCTTTCATAAAGATTCAGTAGAACTATTTTGACTTTAACTATAGAGAATGTAACTGAAATATTAAGTTCTCAAGCATCAATAATCGTTTCAAACATTCAAAGCATTTTTATGTTCAAATTACGTGATATTTCATTTCAACTGCATTGTAACATAATAAATATTTCAAAATTCCATTAATTGAAATTTTATGACATTATAACGTTGTTCTGAAAATAAATTTTTGTACCTTGTCACATGCTGGACCAATCAATAGCTCTCTTTCATTTGATGGTACTTTGTTCATATAGTTTCTTTTTTCAATAAGATTTTAGATACATTAGTTTGGTCTTAAAGAAACATCTAAAAGAAGTATGAAAATGCCGTTTCAATTCTTGCGAACGGTTCCTAAACACATAGTCTGAGAATCACTACTCTATAGAATATTGTTTTAAAAGAGTTTATCCTGTCTGTTTAAAGTTTTTTTTTGGGGGGGGGCTACCAAAATTATTGTGCCATTTTTGATAACAGCGAAACAGAAAATCTCTTTACCTGACGGCTTCGGCTTGATCGGATTAAAGTAATTATATATCATTGAAATTAAAAAAGAAATAATATATCCTATATGAATTCCTTTCCTAAAGCACAAGGAAAATTATTGTTATTATAGGTCATATATTTTATCAAAATATAAAATTAATTTTAAGAGTTTTCGTAACAGAAAAAGGGAATAAAATTTCTTATTTATCTAATTTTCATGATTAAATCTTCACATGTAACTAATTTTGAAATAAAATTTTTTAGAATTATAAATGAAAATTTTTATTTAAAAATATCCTCGAGACACCTGACTAATTTATTTGTCTCATTTTTTTTATCTCATATGTATAATTTATTTATACCCAATAAATTCCACTTATATAATACATATTTGCAAGAAATTAAAAGACAGCAAACAAGCATTTAAATTGATTAAGAACAATATATGATTCAAGTACCAGAATATGCAAATAATCATCTTAAATTTGCTGAGAGGGTTCCATGATTTAAAAACGTCATTGCAAAGTAAAAATAAAATAAAAAATATCAAGGATTTTCTTTTACTTCATCATACGTTCATGAGGATTTTTGGTCACTGAAGAAATATTGTCTGCTTGTATTTCCGCACTTAACTTTCGATTAGCGGCAATGTCATTGGGCAATCAAAACACTTAAATTAGCTTTTCTGTAAAAAACACTCACTCTTTTTTCCTTTCGTATTTTTTATTTGTCCGCAGAACTTCATTGGCAAAAAACCAATGGAAAGTTGGAAATTTATGGTCTTTGTGAGAGACTTGGCAGTATTATTTGCTTGACCAAATGGCTCACAAATTCGTTTGGCGTGGTAGTTAATTTTGCAAAGGGATTTATCGGCATTTCTAGTTACTTTTGTGAAATAGATCTGAGCAGTTTTATTGCATCTGGAATTCCGAAAAGCCAAGGAGATAGACTTGAATTACTGCTGATAAAGTTTATGGGGGTTATCGTAAACTTTCTCTTTGAACTGGAAATCTTTTTCTTTGTCTTTTATTTCCAGTATCTACTGAAAAGTCGATTACTTTTCTGTCAAAAGGGCTGAATTGGAGAAATTATCTTCATGTACTGATTGAACATTTAAATTATCTGATTAACATATCTTTTTCAAAATGTGCGATTAAAATTACTTTTTCTTGTAAATTATTCAATAAAATCTTTTTTCTTTAAATAAATTTTAAAATAAAATCCCAAAATATCTGCAAAATTAGCTTTTTCACTACTTTTACTCATTCATGCACTCAAACCGACATATATTCATAATTTATAGAAAGAAATCCTTTAGAGAAATAGCTAATTTTTGGAATTAGATCATAATTTTTTTCAATATATAAATATATCAATACATCATTATCAATATGCATATATATCATTAAAATGATATAGTTGGCTGAAAGATCTATTGACAACAATTATCTTATGAAGAGAATTTGTCAAGATGGAAATTTGACTTAAAACAAAAACTGCAGGAGTCACCTTTCCCAAACTTTCACGCATACTCTTTAATAGACTTGTCATTCAAGAGAACGCCTTGCATGGAATTGGCGTACAATAATTATATATTATCTTTTGGCATGCATATATCATTTTCACTCAATCTTTTGTGCCATCCTTGGCGAGTTATTTGGCGACTAATTCCCGGCATGCTCTTAATATTATCAGAAAATCAAATTTGTGTTTCAGACTCATTCTTCTCAACCAAATGGGGACCGCGGTGGCCTGGTTGTAAGGTCTCTGCTTGTGAGCCGTAAGGTTTCAGGTTCGAGACCCGATTTCACCGAAGAACCGTCGTGTAAAGGGGTCTGTTGCACGTTAAATCCGTCATGCCAAACGTCCTCCCGCTGGTGTTTTGTGGCGTGGAGAGAGGGGTGCCAGCTCAGGTGTCGTCCTCGTCATCTGACCGCGGTTCAAAATTACGAGGTCCGTTCCAAAATAGCCTAGTGTTGTTTTACAACGGGACATTAATATAACTAAACTAAAAAACTAAACTCAACCAATTGAAACAAAAAATGATCAAAATTATACTTGTTGTCACAAATTCCCATAACAAATTTTATATTTTAAAATCATTACGTTTTTTATTTATCGTGTTTATATATTTCTGGAATTACAGACCCACAGACAGTAAACCTGTAGTTTGATTTGTTCAAAATTTGATAGATGTCTTCACCATAGATATTAAATCTGTAGTTAGGCATTCTCCGAACAAAATTTACTGAAAATGTGATAGAAATCTGCAAATTTAGATGCCAAGATCGTCTAGCTTAAATCGCTTTTGAATTATCTGTATCGCAGACAGACAGATGGATGGGCGTTTTGCAAAAATATGTTTTTCGAACTCTGGGAGGTCTGAAATCTGGATATTCTCAAAATCTCGAGTTCGAATTTTTTGCCAATTACTATACGTTCTCTATACTATGTATACACGGAAGTAAAATAAGAGAGAGGAAAGCAATAAAGTGACAAGACTAAAAACATATTTTGAAACAAAAATATTCAAGTTTTCTGTAGAGGTAGCTCGATCAAAACTGCAGAACAAGAAAGTCATACTGGATCCAATTTTGGGTAAATTGATTCTTAATAACACGAGGAATTACGATACATAACATGATACCATTAAGCACACACGTATGTTTGTACACATTAAACTGAACAGTTGTAAATCTACGAAAATAACAGAGTTAAATATCTATATAAATTAAAATCTAACAGTACATTTTAAAGGGAAGTATGATTATCATATAAAGCATAAGATGTTCAATTGCATTTTGCGCAGTCAATATTATTAGTAAATAAGCTGGTCATTTTAATTAACAGGTTGTTGAGAAAATTGTAATTTGTGTAAGAAGGTTTCTTGGTGGATACAGGTAAAATTTTTGTACATTTGTTCAAAAGTTTATACGATTATCTGAGCCATGAGTTTGGAATCCATTTATCTTGATTTTGACAGGTTTTCCCTTTAATTATGAACATTTTCGATCTAATGAATATGGCATGAAAAAATAATGCTACTTTGTTGTGCTCGTACTCGTATTGCTTTCATAGATTGCTAGAGCTAAACTTAAACTTCATGCCACTTTTGAGAACTTATTAAGACCACGGTGGACTAGTGGTAAAGTTTCGACTTCGGACCTGGAAGGTATCAGGTTCGAGACCCGATTCCACGGAAGAACCAACGTGTAAGCGGGTCTGGTGCACGTGAAATCAACCAGGGCCAAACGTCCTTCCACTGTTGTGGTGTGGAAGTTTGGAGAGGTGGGACCATCTCATGTATCATCTTCTGGCTGCGGTTCAAAATTACGAGGTTCGTCCAAATGGACCTGGTGTTGCCTTAAATAGCAACGTTAATATATTTAAACTAAACCTAGCCATAGGTTGCTAGTGCTTAACTTGAACTTCATGACTTTTGAGCACCGATTTCCGATAAGAGCTATATAAGTTCTCGCAATAAATTTGGAAATATTATTCAAAAAATTTCAAACTGTACGGCACTTATTTCCTTAAGGTTGCAGGATTAAACACTGCGATAAATGAGTTCAAGTAAACATAAATTCAGTCAATCAACTCATTCAGTTAATATCTCTTATTTGCTCCTTAAATAACAAAAGATAGACTTATTTCCTCTAAATAAAGTCAACATATGCGACAACCAAATAGACTAATTAAAAATATAACCTTTTGAATTTTCAGGGTATAAGATTTATTTTTATGCTGTAACATTTTTGACAGTTACGATGGAATAACGCCAAGAATTTGCTTAGTTAAATTTCTTATTAAAACTGCAAAAAGCCGTCCTGGAATGCATATTTTCACATCCAAAGTGTGTCTGTGAAATTTGAAGTTCTATATCTAACAGTCTATCCTGTTTATCACGAATTCACACATGCGCAGATGCATCTAATCTCTTCCTTATTATTAGGAGATAATATTTTTATAAACAAATAAAAATAAAGTAATAATTTTTTTTTTAATATTTAGTGATCCATCTATCAACCTGGTTAGGTTATTTATATTTTTTTGGTATGTTATTGATATATGATTTTTTATATCTGCAAACAATGATTCAGTATAAGAAATGCCTTCGAGAGCCTTCATCTTGATTCGCTATCATGTGAACGATGCGCTTACCACAATATTCTATTAATCTTGTGATCAAAACTCTTGGGTCTAGCTATGCAATTAGATCAATCTTAACCCCTTCCAGTAAGATTTAATAATGAATAACCATTTAATTTTTATTTAAGAAAAATTTTATTTTATCATTCTTACATATTGTTAATTAAAATTATATTATTGGTATGGAAATAATTGTAATTCGTAAGTTCAGATTCAACACTTTTTCAAAAATCTCTAATGCCTTCAGATTATCGCCTAGTTTTCGCGCTTATACTATGCACTTCCATGACTTTTTTAAATTTATGTCAGCCATATTATCTATTTCCTTCCAAATCCATTCTTTTGATGATGTGTCTATGACTCCAGAGTATTCACTAAAATCACTTATTAGTAGCTCAAATTGTTTAAGACTTATTGGTAATATTTCACTATGATTAGATTCATTATGAATATCAGGTAAATGTATGCTTATTTCTTCTGATTTTTCTGAATCCCTTCAATCATTTTTATCTTCATAGTGTGCATCATTGTGAATGAACTTACTTTATCACTAGTGCGCACTATTGATTCATTACGGTGTTTATTTCACAGCATGTTTTTTTTTTCTTTAGTAAGACAGATGTTCATGCTAAATGTTTATAAGAATAAAGACCACTGACTAACGACAATTTGGCCTTAAACTGTACAATATGTGATAATGATCTATAACATCAGCATCAGTAATAAAAATTTTGCCCCATATTCAGCACACAAGAAATTTTACATTGAATTTATTATCATATTCAGTAGTAACTTTAGTCGTCATTGTACTATATGGCATGAAAATCCAATGACGAGTTATACTCGTCTTTTAACCGGAAGAAGTTAATAGAAATATGTATGCTATATTACATAGTTTATCTTCTAAAAATTTCATTTTTCAAAAATCTAACGTTTGGTGCATAGGTGGTTCTTTATTGATGAGCAAAGATACTGTATATTTCGCAATTATTTAAATAAAATTTATATTTTTCATTTACTATGCAGTCAATTCTAAGGCAGTCTAAGCTTTACTATAAAATACATTTAAGGGAACAGGGGACTCTAATACTCACTTTTGAGAATAATTCACTTAACACTTTCAAAGCTACCGACGAGATATCTCGTCTTTCAAATACTTCCAATTACAGGTTTCTGTGGGCTAAAATTTCTCTCTTATGCCAGTTTAGATAGGTTGAACTTTCTAATACATATCTGAAGAATACCTTTACTTTTCTTTTTTTTCTTCTTTTCTTTTTCCTTTTTTTTTGTATAATACAGAAACCTGTAATTGGACGTATCTGAAAGACGAGATAACTCATTGGTAGCGTTGAAAGTGTTAAGATTATGAAATTTTTTATGCATATATATTAAAATATAAATACGTTAAATTTTTTCAAAAAGTTTTTAAATGAATTATATTATTTTTCAAAAAATTAAATGATATTTAATTTTTAAATGTTTCAAAATATTCCAGGCGACTTAATTTTTAATTTTTACTGTTTTTCCTTATTATCCAATATGAATTTATTTGGAACAAAACTGTGTATAATTTTGTAATTCCAATTAAATGCTAATTTTTTGAAATATTTTTATGCACATGTACTATATTTTCACAGATATTTTATATTTTCTGAGCTAAAATTGACTTTTAACTATCTAAAAAGCTCGAAATATAAAATGCCTACATTATTTTCTTTTAACATTAGACCAACATATTTATTATCAATTTCATTAAGACACCTGGAACATTTGTCCAATTACAATATTAATTTGAAAAAAGTCTTTACGATGTATTTTTTTCATCCAAGCCTTTGAAATATTTATTTTGTTGCAATTTTTTTTTATATTACTAATTTTAATTAAGTATAAACATATATTTTGGTAATGAAACGATAAAAATAAAATTTCATATTTTCGTCCATTTTGCTTATTTCAAAGTCAACTGCGCCCTTAAGAAAAGATATTTAAAATTTGGAAAATATACTCTGAATTATCTTTATAAGTATTTTTCGAATCAATATATAAGAAAAAAGATTAAAGACTGGCGATTTTTTTATTTTCTTATATTTTAACGAAAGTGCGTTTACCGGTCTCTCTGAGTAATGATAGATCAATGTTATCGGGGCGTAACACTTGCCAGATACTCGATAAATTAACTCCTCCCTCGTCTGGTTCGACTCAGGGCACCTGATTTTTTTTCTTTCATTCATTCTGTTTGGTGTGCGTAACCTTTGAACATTTTTCCAGGAAACTTTTTCCTTTGAACTATGTTACTTAATTAAAAATCGGCTTGGGAAAATTAATCAAAGTATCCTTAAGAAGACTTGAAGTGAAGAAGAAAAAAAAAACACACACACACAAAAGTTTTCTGAATGCATTTGAATTGAGTAATGGAGCGTGGAATTTTGTTTCCTTTTGAGGGGTTTTTACAAAGGTTTGGGGGGTTACTTGACATTTGGGATTCACAAATGTTTATTGGAGGAAAACAATCACCTGTTTGGGGAAAGAAAACCAAAATTATAGGCATGGAAATGAAATGACCAGTACTTTGTTTGATACTCGACTCTACTAAACCAAGAAAAACATTAGTAAATGAAGAATTAGAGATTATGAAAGCGTTTTAATCCTTAACTGGGGAGTGTGGTATATCAGACTGCTAATGATGGACTTTCGGTCACCCCTATTCTATTTTTAGCTCAATCTAATGGATTGATCCTTTAGCTTCTTCTTTCGTGATCTTCATAACACATGCACTTTTTCAACCGGTTTCAGCGGATGCGTTTTAAATATTTCAGCTATTTCTTAACGTGATGTCTGTGAGACTTCACCTCCTTTTTAGTATTCTAGTATTATACAAGATCTAGCAGAAAGCTTTAAAACTTGTTTTTCGAAATATCATCAACCTACTGACCTCGTTATGAATTAGCGCTCCAGAGATTTTTAAATGAAGCAGAAAATGATTTTATTGATGAGGGTAATTGTGCAGATGACTTTTTCGATGAAAGTTCGCATTCGACTGATTCTGATATGTATGTTCAAATATAATTAATTTTTCTAGTGATAATGCATTTTGAAAAATTTCTAAAATATATAAATATACCAAGAGAAATATTAACAGGCTGATTTTTATACTGATATTTAACATGTAAATGCAAGGCAAGATTTATATCTCTTTTAACAAAAAGCCAAGGTTATGATTCAACTAAACTTTCTAATTAGATGACCCTTTTCCGATTATCTCTTAACTGTAGTAGGACGCCGCGGTGGCCTGGTGTTAAGGTGTCGGCTTTGGAACCGAAGAATTTTTGGCTCGAGATCCGAATCCACCGAAGAACTGTCGTGTAATCTGGTCTGGTGCACGTTACATCCGTCGGGGTCAAACATTCTCCCGCTGGTTTGGTGAGGAAGTTTGGAGTGGAGTTGCCAGCTCAGGTGTCGTTCTCATCATCTGAAAATTCAAAATTAGTGTTGCTTTAAAACGGGGTGTAAATATAATTGAGCTGAACTGAACTTAGATGTAATAGATTGGTTTGTTTTGGTTTAGTTATACTAACGTCCCGTTTTAAAGCAACACTAGGGCTATTTTCTTAAATGTAATAGAAAAAGGTGCCATCGTATTAGAAATCATAGGTGACTCATAGACAGTTCACAAGGCAATTAAAATGCTAACTGCGTTCCTCGATTTCTTAATAACACTTTTTCTAAGGCTTTCAATATTTTTAACAGTTTCCATTTAATTTCATTCGACATGTGATAAGCTATCAGAGCTATAACAAAAAAGAATGAATTCGATTTTTACTCCAATAAAATAGGTAATTTTCCATGGTGCCAAAATTCAAATAGTTTTAAATTTTTATTTTATTTTTACATTCATACACAAACAGAAAAATTTGTAATAACAGGAATTCGTATGTAAATGCAATGGATGAACTAATTAAAAACTTTACTAATTTTTTCAACAGGTTTTCTAAAATCTGTTGCATTATTGAGCCATTTGTAAGAGCAGATTTTGTAAACATTTAGAAGACTGTTTCGATCGTTATAAAAAGCATTCAGGATTTCTTTAACTTATGATGGACATTACATCTTCTTGTATAACTTCCTGTTTCTCTATGAAATAATAGATGGCGTGAGCATATAGGATAGAATTGCGCAGCAAGAGTTGTTCTTTCTGCAATTCAGAGGCGTTGCTAATGCCTTTGCACGGTGTTTGTTAAATGGTTCAGTTTTGCTTTGAGAATATGTTACTTAGTTTTGTTTTGGATTTTCTGCAGTTTGGGGTAAGTGATTTTTGGTACCTTATTATAATATAAATCTTCAATTGAGGTTTTGAGATGAACTTACTTAGTCTCCTTTTATAATATGTTTATTTAATGACTTTAATATTGTGTACGCATTTACTTGTTTTTCTGCTGCTTTCATGTTGCTTCCAGGTCTCGGAAAAATAAATTTTTAGATATATTAAATATGAAAACACACAGAAAAAATAACTCTTCTTTAATCTCAGTCGAGGTGATTCTTGACGAAATTTCTAGGTTTAATTTCTTATAATCTTGGTTGTAATCGTTTTATATTCTAGGTGATTCTGTTCAGCTCGATTAACTTTTAATAAGATGAATCACAAGTTCAGTCCAACTAATTTTCTTGAATAAATATTTAAAATATATAATAAGGATTTAGATTGAATTAATCGAAGCCCACTTTATGTATGCGAAATACACTGCGTCAATTTGCATTTGTAACTTATTGGGTACTTTGGAAGTGAAAATCCGAAAATTACATTAACCCTCCAGCTGTTTATCCCGTAATTTCCATGAGTTGGCAGTCAGTCAAATTTCTATTGCATTTTTCGCAGTTTAGTGAGCCTATTTTTACTATTACAGAGTTTTATTATATCATATTATCGTGTAACATGTAATATCAGTTTATCTTGTTTGAAAAATATTTGAACTCATTTGCAAAAATTGGGTTTAAAAAATGACGCAGTCAGAGAGTTCTGACATTGATTATCATGCCAAAGAGACATCGCCTTGGTATATTTATCAGCACAATTCCATTTAGGCAACTAATTGACCATGATAAATCAAAAATGGTCTATGTGAGAGTCATGTTTTTAACATAACGGTTAATCACTTTTTTTCACATGTAAGAACCTATTCTATGTTCGGTTTTATCTATTTGCTGAAAAATATTTATTGCAAAAATGTGGGTTGGTTTTTTCTAAAATTTATAATATGCAAGGAATTAAAAATATTAGTTAACATTTAATTTGTTGCTTCTCGTCAGAAATTCTAAAGGGCTTTTCAATCGAATGCGCTTTATGCATCTGATTCTCAAATAATAATAATAATAAATAAATAAATTCACATTGAGTTTTGAGTTTCTGCAGGTTTTATAGCAAAGCCTCCTCAACTTCTACCAAAAATTTAAACCTACTTGAAGTATAATTTGTTTGACTATATCGGATTTTTTAATACGAGGGCTATTTTGGAACAAATCTCGTACTTCGCACAGAAACATGATTATTACAAAAACGATAACTGAGCAGAAAATATATTCCCCTCAAATACGATGCAAGATATTAGTTTCTCGAGGTAAAAAATTAATGTTTAGGAGATTGACTAATATGACGGACGGTTAGTAAATTCGGATATCCCAAACCGGTCCTACTGACTGTGAAGCTTGAGAAGAACAGAAAAGAAGTTACACGGATTAATGTGGCCATAACCCACGGATTAATGTGGCCATAAATATTTATACTTTAAAATACTTCAGATATTATTGAAATTAAAACAAAAATGTGAAGCAATAAAGAAATATTGTAATTAAACGGTAAGTCTTTATATAATTATGAAAGTTTTTTCGAAATGATGACTTTTTATTAATGTAGTTATTCATTAAATATTACTTATCACTATTTATGCTGCTTCGTTCAGTGGTTACAAGTGGACGGTTGTATAAAAGTACAAAGTGACTTGCAACGTTACTGTAATATCCTCACGATATTGAGCAACATTCAAAATGTAGTTCAATATTATAGTTATGTCTTGTGCTCATAGTGCTTTGTACATGGGCGGAACGTGTATGCACAATATTAACCCTTAGTAGCCTGATTTACGAAAGTGATTTATTTTTAATATTACTGTGTTTGCTTGAGGGTCTAGATGAAGGGAAAAATAGCCAAAGAATTAGTAGGTAGGTTTTATGTAGGGCGGAATGCCTGAAGTATCAAAATTGATACTCACAAAAATAGCACTAGTTTCTTCAAGTAAAACATGCACTCGCAAAAAATAATTATATCATAGCGAAAATAATATATTCACTTACCTCAAAAGTATTTATATTCTTCAGAAAAAGAAAATATATCAAATTTGTATTCAACAAAACTTTTAGTAAAATGTGTTTACTTGTTCACTTTGCCGCGCAAGTAATATGTCATAGATAAAATAAAACAATAATAACATTTGATTTTTTTTAAAATTTCGTTGGAAAGATTATACAACAGTAAAATACGTACAGCCAACCTATAAAAAAAACTAATAGTAATGTGAACATTCGGTTTAAAAGATTGGTATCAAAATTGAAACTCTAGGTTATTAAGGGTTAAGCTGCACTACCGCAGCATTATTTTGTTTAAATATAATTTTCTCTAATTGCACACGATATCTATATCAATAGTTGAGCAACAATCATTTTAGAGATTTCATTATTGAGTAGAGACTTGGAGAAAAATCGCGCTAATATCTCTTTAAACAGCGTTTACACGAGGCCAATTATTTTGCGCAATGGAAGGCCACACCTACCTCAGGAACATCGCGTGACCCCAACGGGACAATGGCAAATAGTTTTCTCATAATTTCCTTATTTTATTCGTAATGCAAATGAAATACTTAAATGTAGCAGAAATACAATCTAGGATGCACAGCAAATAATTGCATTATATATGTTATAAAGAGTATAATAGATGGGTGTAGTTTAGATTTTATACATGTGACCTTAAACATTGCCAAGGTCGTTGACATTTAAAGCTAGCATTATTTGTACTAGAAAATAGTCACAAACTACTAAAATGTCACTAGATTCGGAAACTATTTATTCGATTTAAATACCTTCTAGATTTCATATCTTTTTAGTAAGTTTTCGACACATAAAGTAGTTTTAAGTAGCTTCTTCAAAATTCCAAATGTATTTTTTAGGAGAATGTCATTCTCGGATCACTTTGTGTTCTAAAGTTCAAGAAAACACTTCTGACTTTCAACAACTCAGCTTAACATCTTTGATCCTTTCATACACATTTATTTTCGAAGTTATTGCCAAGAAAGTTCTGTTTCTTGAGCTCTTTTGAGTCTTGCTCTTCTTTTTAAAAAAATTCGTTGGTTGTTATAGTCATTCATGATAAAGAAAAAACTAAAGTAAAAGTCTTACCGAATTCTAAATTTAAAAAAAAAAATAGGCATGCTAACTTTTTGATTTGGAACATCTGAAGTACTTTCACCAAGAAAACAAACATATAAAATCGGAAAGTAATAATAATAATAATAATAGATGTATCTGCCAAAAACCACTGGAGATGTTTCGAATAGACTTCTAAGAAGATTAGAAAGTTGAATCATATGAAAAAATTGAAAAAAAAAATTTATCATGGGTAAGTACTGTATGATGCATGTTTAGATGAACTGAAAAAGATCCTGTCAAATAAAATTTATACAAAATAATTGCAATGCATAGAAATGTTTTCACTTCTTATTTTGCAACAATTCGTGCGCCGTCAACGGATAGTTTAAACATTTATGCTGGATAATGTCTGCTGAGAATTGATTAATTGCATGAAACCTGAATTTAAGCAGCATCGGTAATATCTTTATCCTCAAATAACATTTTCTTAACAAATTCGAAATGCAATGATCTTGTACAACAATTTGTATTTTTATTCTGGAAACACGTATATCCTCACAATTAGAATACATTGACTGAAATGATAATCTAAGCACCCTACCAATTTTTGCTTTGTGTAACTGAAGAATGTTTAAATAATCATAACATTCAATCTGCTGAAGTAAAGATTTATAATGCACATTTTTATTTCACGTAATGATAAATAGTTTCTATAAACGTCTAAACGTTAAAAAATATGTATAAATTAGAAAATTACAAACTTAGTTTTATAATTTCAAATTTATATTTATCGTTAAAAAGATACTTTTTCGAAAGTATAAAGACTGCAAAATATTTATAATTAAAAAAAAATTGCCATTCTTGAACTTTCTTATATATATTTTTTATAAATAGATATTTATTTGTTTTGGAAATGTGCTAGCTTGCTGGTTCAACGCTATTCCATAGAAATTTGTGGTATTTGTGGAATAAGAATTACATTTGTATCCAATTATAACATTTTGAATGATCTAATCTCAATTATAAATTAAAAATTAAAAATCGATAATTCTATGCTCGCACGGATGGTTAAGGGCTTAAATATTAATTCCATATTTAATATCAATATTTTACTAGTCAAAAAATATTAAATGAATCCCAGTGAAAGCAACCAATTTGATAATACTAATTCTATCAACGAAGTATAATAATAATAAATTCATGAGGTATGTTTATGTAATGGTAATTTATTTCATGTGATTTATTTTATTCTAATTAAAGTAATGCTACAAAATAGTTTAATATGGTGAAATTTACTGTGAACGGTTAGAAAAAGAAAATGATCCTAATATTTTGATTATATACAAGAAAAATGTTGATTATTTTGCGAATTTAATGGCTTTTCTTAATGAAATGTTTTCATGAACAATGATAAAAATAGTGATTATACAAATCGAAGGGATCAATTTTTTCAGTACTCAGTAAACTTTTTTTCTGACAAGGCTACTACTTTATGGAACTAATTAGGCCATTTTATGAAGGAAGGAAACGACTAGGAGGACATTCATCATCGTGAAAAAAATTACTATAAAAACAATAAATTGAATCCGCTGGGTTTGATAGGGTAGGTTTTATCTTCTTTGAGGGTCCTTTGTTACAAAAGATCATGTATTAATTATCCCAAAAACGCAATGTATGCTACGTTTTAATGTTAACACCTCAGTAATTTTCACATTCTAATAATTGGCTGATTTTGTTTATCTTGATGTTCTTGTCTTATAATTCTTTCAATATTGAAGGGGTCCCAAACGCCCGTTCAAGGAAACTACGACTAGTGTCTGATTTTACTGCTACGTTCAGTGGTGGCGGGGTGGTCGGCTGTACGCAAGAAGTGTCTGATGCAATATTTCCTCCCTTTTTTTTCAGTGTGATCAATTGAATACCCGCATCGCGTGATTTGTTCGTTAGAGATTATCTCCTGGATTGGTTTTTAGCATAAAAACATTTTCTTAAATGTCTCGAAGGATATCAGAGCGTGCATTTCCTTAATAGCCTTCAGCTAGCCAGGATTCTCTACTTTATATTAAATTCTCAAGGATACATTGTCATTGTGACTTTTAAAAGGTAGGGATGCAGGATTTTTTTTTAATTTCTGAAGGAAACACTCGGGTGTTCCTGTATTATGTGATATCTAAATGCAAATCATTTTAGGAATGAGAGGATTAAGGAACATGCACTTTTAGAACTTGATGTCTTTACCTGGTCATAGTAAGATTAAATTGACGATTAATAATTGTTCGTATTCTAGTATTTAAAGAATTAAAATCGTGAATGATTATAATATACTCTATTTTGAATAAGTTTTTCTTTACATCGGATAATTTCTCCTTCAATGTAATAAACATATTTTATCCTCCAATTGCTTATCCGACGATTTCCATGCGTCGGAATTTTATCTATTTTCACCTGCATTTCTCAATGCTCTCGTGCTGATGCATTTCCTTTATTATTACTGTTTTGAATCATATAAAACAGCTCACTTCGTTTTAAAAATATTTGAACTTTCTTATTGAAAGGTATTGCATCTAAATAGTTATCTAAAGCAAAACGGTAATCCGAGAATCAACACTTCCCTATTCTGATTATTGTTGAAGAAAAGAAAGTAAACTAGTCTATTCAAAATAAATTTATTTGCATATTATTCTAACAAATATCGTATATAGTTTTAGAAGATAATCTTTTATGAAACTATATTGATATTCTGCGTACGAACTTAAAATGTTTGAGTAAAAGGCTTTTGAATATAAAATGATACTCGTCAACTTTTAAGAAAGTATCCACACCTGATGAAGAGTTTGTTTGAATGAATTTTGTTAGCTCATTTTATAGCATTCTATATTTAGATTTGAAATATTATCATTTTCAAATTCCAGAAAGATAATAGGTAAAAAAGTCAATATAATTATTGTTCCATCTTTTTAATGTCATCCATTAAATGGCGATACAGAACTGTAGATATGGTGGAATTAGTATAATTAATATTAATGTATTCTAAATATCTGCAACGTGGTATATTATAATAATTTTTGTATCGTAGACTAAGTATATCTATAGATTAATTCGATACAATGTGTATGAGCACGCTTACCTGCGTGCGCATCAACATCTACCACCGTACCAAAATAACGCGATATAGATTTAAAACACAAATATTGAATTTTATCATTGTATCAGTAGGACAGTCATATATAGTTCAAATAATAAAATTTTTCTGTACTGATATTTGAAGAGTGTAAAATTTTCAGTTTAATAAATGCTATATTAGCCATATTTTTTTTGAAAAAAATACAGCGTTTCTTTTTTGGAGACTTTATCTCTATATTGAAAATAATATATAATTTTATTTTGGATTTAAATAATATATTAAATCATATATTAGTAGTTTTAATATTATATAACTTTTGAAATATTTGGCAAGGGATAAAGTAATATCACTTAATTTATGAAAACAAGATTAGCTTCATAAACTTTAATACTTTAGTTTTTGCTGTTAACATGAAAATGAAAAATTAAGTAGCACATAATAAAGAAAAATGTAGATTCCAAGGAATTTGGCATACCCAACAATCCTCTTACAGCTTCCTTAAATTCAATCAATGGGAAATTACACACCTCATTAAAATGCAAACAGCTTTCAATTTTTTATTTTTAGTGCACATTTTAATTAGATTTGAGCCGTGATATTTTTGAAGGCCGTCTTTGTGAAAAAGTAGCATAGTTAAACGCAGATTTTTTTTTTAAATCTGCTTTTTGAAAAGATAAAAGAAATCATGCTGTTAAGAATGTTAAGAATTTAAACGCTTCTCTTGTTCCATTTTTACAAAGTTTTCAGTACATTAAATGTTGTAGCTAAAGCATTACGATCCAAATATGATAAGCACATTAAAGTTTCATTAAAAAGCAAGGTCTGCTAACAAACGTTAATTAATTTAAAACTTGAATAGGATTCATCTCGTAAAAGCAGTTTCACCGCTCATCTTTTTTTTTTTTTTTTTTTTTTTACTTTATTCTTAAGTAAGTGTATAAAGGAGTAAGTTTCTCAGAATGAAGAAATTTTTTTGTTTATATTTCAATGAAAAGGCAAAGGAATAAAACAGAACAACAACAAAAAAAAGCTTTAACAAATGGTCACTTTTACAGCCGTGTAAGAGAAAATAATAGCCGAAAAACATACAATGAAGTGTGCGTGAAAAAGTCATAAGATACGCTTCAGATTCAAGTAACATTTTACACAGGATAAAAATGAAAAAGCACGCCAAAGAAAAGATTCTTTTAACATGAGCACCTAACAGTCTTTCTTCTTTTTTTTTCTTCTTCTTCGAAGCAAAAGAAAGTGGGAGAAAAAAGGGCCAGGAAAGTTGGAAAAATGGACTGAAAACATAAATATCATTTAGTTTTTTCTTCCCTCTTGGCTTTTTGGAATCGATTTTTACGGTGGCGGAGCGTAGATAAGTTTAGGCCACCGTTGCGCATGTTCAGTGGGGTCCAAGCATGCCCTACTTAGCGCGGCGACTGTGTACGTTGCGCCTGGCAAGAAACCGGACCTGGAACGGGTGTAGCAAAGAATAGAAGGATAGTTTTTCCCATTTTAGAATGAAGGTTGAGTGAATTGGGTTTTTAGTAACAATCATTATGCGAATAAAAAATGGAATTTGTGAAGAATTTTGTATGAGCGTTGATAGATAGCACCTAAATTCTTTGATTAAAAAATTATAAATGTAGTCATTTTATTCTTCTTGATAAAATTTCAAAATTGTTTAACACGTGCAAACATGACATAAGACCTTGAAAATTACTTAAATTGTTCCCATTTAGACAAAAAAAAATTTACCTTACATATATAATCCCGAATTTTATATTTGGATGACAAGTTTCACTAGTATTAGTTTTAACATTTTAATTCCCATAAGTTAGAATTCAAATCGATTTTTAACTATATTAACAGTAAAACACTAATGTCTTATGCACTTAAAATGAATATTATTATCTTGGCTTGATTTTCTAGTATTTGAAACTGAAAAAAAAAGGATGGCAAATTCTCTATAATTATTGAAATATTATTTCATAATAACTTTAATCAAAGTTGCTATATTTTTCAACATGCTGATTACAAACTTCCAGATTGTTCTCATGTTTATTCATGATAAATTCAGTCTCTCAAAAAAGTATTGGGACACTTGGCTTGAATAACTACAAAGCCATTTAAAAAACTATTTATAACATTAAAATAAAAACAAAATAAATCAAGAAATATATTAATATTTGGTGTATCGTTTTTAAGGACAATTTTATTGGTTCTTCAGAATTATAATTTGATCTAGCTTTTCAAATATAATTCAGAGGCGAATAGGAGTCAAAAAAAGTATTGGGACACTTTTGAAATGAGAAATTCAACAAATATATAGCACTTCAATAGAACTGAATTTACTGCTACATTTTTAGACTATAATTTTAAACAAAAAAATTTTAAATAGATAAGATTATTTATAGAAAAAAAAATGGCGAGAAACAAAGTTATATCGGTTGATGTGAGAAGTCTTGTAATAAGTTGTTGGAAAAAGGGAATAAGTTATTGTAATAAGTTATTTGAAAAGTTCTCTGTATAGAATATATCTTGAACTTGAGAAAGTAGACTTTTTTTAACATTATTCACATGTTCAGAAAAAAAAAATGTTCAAAACAAGCAAAGATAAGGCTAACAAGAACATTTAATGAACGTGAAAAGAGGTGGATTGTGAAATAAGTTCACATTAATCCAAAAATTAGTGCAGTAAAATGAACTCTGCAATGTAAAACTAAGTTCGAAAATCTGTAAATACTGAAATCTGTAAATCCTCAAAGAAAGTCTACAGCACCAAAACAAATCGACATGCTAGACTGGCATTTGCTAATATGTTTATAAAGCATCCAAAAGAATTTTGAGAAAATGAAATTTTTGTTGATGAAAGCAAATATAGCATTTTCGGACTGGATGGCAAGCAAAACGTTTGGATGAAACTAAATACAACTATGCATGTCAAAAGGTTACGACCTAATATGGAGGAGGCAATCAAATAGTCTGGGATTGTATGACAAGCTCTGGTGTCGAGAATTTACATTTTAATGGTTGTACAATGAATAAACATGTCTATCTTTACATTATAAAGCGAAATTTAAAGCAAAGTGCGAGCAAGCTGGGAATCCCAAGAAATTTTAGATTGCATCAAGAGAGTGACCCAAAAAATAGAGGACTGAAATTTGCAAGTAATGGGTTCTCTACCACTGTCCTAGTGTTATTAAGAATACTGCACAAAGTCCAGACCTTAATCTCCTTGAGCATGTGTGGATTATTTGTAGTGAAAAGCATATGAAAATCAAATTTTTAATAAGCAGGATTTAACAAAACATTTGGTCGAAGTAAAGGCCAAAATCGATGGAACATTTTGCAAAAAATTGGTCCAACCCATGCCAGACAGACTACGAGAGATCATAAAAAGCAAAGGTGGTCCCTCAAGATATTAAGTTTTAAATTTGTATTCTTTTTTCTTTATTGGGAAGTGTCCCAAAACTTTTTTGAGCACGTTTTTCTTACTTGATTTCTTTCATTTTCAATTATAACCATAATGGCATTAATAGGAAAGTTTTGTTTGAATAATTATGATTTGTATATACCAAAATTATATATACTTCTTTGTTTTGATTTCATTTGTATATTTAAGTGAAATATGATGATAAAATTCTGTGAACTTGCGGCGTGACCCAATATTTTTTTGATAGACTGTTTACACGAATCAAGCCTAAAACTATTTCATTTCATAATTTTGAGAATTTGATCTTAATTATATAGTCATTGAAATGTTGCACAAAACATTGCTTAAAATCACCTCTAGCACGTGAGTATGAAAGCGCATTAAAAATGTAATAAAAATTGTTGAAACTGTATTGAAATAAAATTGGTATCACTAAAATTTTTATTATTTGGATTTGATAGTGGCGTTAATGTCTTTTATGGCAATATATACTTTAAAATTTCAAGAATAATTGCTTTCAACCATGTTAATATTGAAATCGTCTTTGAAAATCTCGAAAATGATCATTTGAAACTGTAATTTTCCTCTTCATGCCATCTGGATTCGAAACGGAACAACTGAACACCAATACAGATGGTAATATAATCGAAGGTACAGTCTATACAAACGCATCCGGGGACTGCTCGTTATTCGGAAACTAACCATAACTGAAGAAAATTATAAATAACTATCGCTGTGGAAACATGTTCCCTTTTAAATGTGTAAATCATAAATGTGAAAATCTTTATCTTTAAATATTTTAATTTATCATTGGGAAAAAACAAAATTTATCAAGTAATATTAACAAAAAGGAAAGGAAAGATAATTTTAAATATATAAAGATTAGTTTTATGAATGCCAGTCGAGATTGTTTCGTCATACGACATAAAGGAAACTGAGGACAGCAATTAATATTTTTTTTCTTAATATTATAATTTCTATAATAAGCAAATTTTATACTCCAATAGATATCACTGTT
This sequence comes from Argiope aurantia, assembly GCA_026543865.1. Taxonomy (NCBI): domain Eukaryota; kingdom Metazoa; phylum Arthropoda; class Arachnida; order Araneae; family Araneidae; genus Argiope; species Argiope aurantia. The sequence continues at coordinate 121,324 of JAPMOR010109991.1, forward strand.
GATAAGAAACAATTTCAAACAAGTTTCAGACTTTTGTCCTTTTATAACTATAATGATAATTGGAATATGTATGCAGAAAAAGTAAGTATATCCTGTAATACTATTTGCTAAAATTATAAATATAGAAGAAAGGGTTTCTTGATTTATATATTTGATCTTCGTTCGATGCATTTATTAAGATTAACACATTAGACGTACCACTGAATGTTATTTTATAAATTAACATTGAACTCATAGTTAACTGAAGAATGACTTCTTTTAAATACATTAAACACACATTGGTGAAATAATATCTGAAATTCATTTAAATATCTAATTAGAAAGAATAAATATTGATGAGAAACAAAAACATAGATATATAAATAAAAAAAAGAGCATTCACAAGAAATATTAATATTAGTCATCAAATAACATCAACAAATTTGAAAATCTTCCAAATAGCATCAGTGCTTATACAACGTCCAAATCTTCATTGCGCTTATTTTAAAACTTGACTTGAAAAGTAATTCATATTCTGACAAAGAATCCAATAAATATAAAATGATATTAAAAAATCTCCATTTGAAACTCATTAAGATTTTATTCCACACTACCGACTCAAAAATTTTATTTCGTTTTTCTTGGAATAATATACAGAAAAAAGCTACACCAGCTCTTTTCTTAACGTCGATAAGATAATATTTCATTATTTATTAATGCCCAACCAAACATCTTAAAGAATATTAGTTTTCAGAAAGAAATTCTTCTGAATCATCGAAAATTCTGAGCACTTCTGCCTCATAAAGCTAAAATTTGAGGATACTTTCGAAATCATCTGATTCCTTAATTTTCCTGGGGATGTTGCCAACTCTTCACGAACTATTTTGGCAAAAAAAATAAAAGACGTATCATCCCGCAACTTATTCATTCTTATCGTGTATGGGGACGTGGGGGAAAACCTGACCCTAACTTTTTTTTTCTTCTCACTTATTCAGCAAAGTTTACAAATATTTTAGTGATGTGTTTCTGTATTCCGCCGGGGTTTCATTCCCCAAATATTTGCCCAAAGTGATGATAGACTTCTAATGTGGTATAATTCTTGTCCCTGATTCTAAGATCATACAAAATAAAGCGCTCTTTGGAGGATCGACCAGGATTTTGTGTAAAATTCTTTGTTTTGCTCTTTTTTTTTCTTACGTATAAGTCAATGATTGTCTAGAAAATCTTACATGACAGTTATAACATCAGTATGTTTATATTATTTGGTTATTTATAACAAATAATTGTTTCGCTATAATTTTCGTAATGTGAGATAATCAATCTGCATTTTTCCTCCTTTCTCTCCTTACAATATGTTTACTGTTAAAAAAAGGGAACACTAAATTTATGATAGTTTATAGAAAGGAAAAAAAGTATTAAAAATGCTATCGATTGTTTTTTATTTTTGAAATAGTGACTTGATTAATTGTTTATATCAACATTAAATAAATATACGGGATATTTCTATGCCTAATTAGTTTTTAATAGGAATTCTAAAGAAATAGTTTGAGAAATTACATTTTTCATATCATCGCGAAGGTTTTTTTTTTTCTGAAACATATCAATGCATGCATTTTTGTCAAAATTTTGAGAACAAATAACAACAATAACAATATTTTTTAAAAATAGTAATAGTAAAATTTTATTACTTTAGCTTTTAAATAAATCGAAATCTGCTATCGCAAATTTCAAGTTATCATGTGAGAACAATTTTTCGATGAATTGCTTAGTAAGCGATATTTGAAACTCAGAATCGAAGCAGAGACGTTTTGCGTTAAGCGTTGACGGTTGTGATTCAGAATCAAAATGGATAACTTTCTGTGTGTGAAGTTGAGTGTTACGGTTGAGAATCTGCAATACACTGCATACGTTTACGCTTTTTTCGTTCCCGCTGTAAAGCTATTTTCCGTTTATGTTTAATTCGATCAGCTTCTAGTTTTAAATTCTCATCATTCGTTTTTATTGATTGAAGGTTTTGTCTGTGTTGTTTGATTTAAATGAAGGTTTTGTCTGTGAAGGTTTAAATGAGAGTTTTGTTTCGGCCTCTGTTTGCCTTTTCGTTCCCTTTCTTTTTTCTTTGTAAGGCTTCATCGGAAGAAAGCTTAGGATGCACCATTTATGATTTATTCATTGCCTACGCGATTTCGAGCTTCAAACCCCCTTAACCAAAACATCATATTCTTTTTCCTTTCCCTTTTCCTTTTCTCGGCTCCTAATAACGTAAGCGATGTAAAGTTGGCATCATTCGATAGAGGACATTGAGTAGAGTGCCTCGATGCCAGTCGTAAAGACACATTTTGTAAAAACAAGGTTGAAAACCTTGCTCGAAAATTTGAATTTTCACAACTTTGAGAGCCCGTACCTTGCGAATCGCTCGGAATAGCAACATGAAACTTGTATCGTTACTTGCATTTCGGCGAGTACTATCCAACAATACGAGTAAATTTAATGTAACTCAAATTTGTAAATTTTGAGACCCGGTCTCTAACCCTATCGAGACACGAGTTTCGGTAAAGATGTCATTGGGTCTCTCTATTCATGTAATGTTTCTCTATTTATCGAGACGAGTGTTTAGATGGGTCGCATTCGTCTCTACGTTGCATAGAAACTGAGAATAACAACTTCCGTTCTGACCGGAAGTTGACGTCATCGACATCCTGTGACCTATAGAAACTCTATGGTATCGATTCGACATTGATTTGACCAATATTATGCAAAATCATGCGCAATGGATCTAAAATTTTGGGGGCTTAGAGAACCCCCGGGGGTATTTCAAAGTGAAAACCCGATTGTCTCTAACATATGTAGTTTACGAGATGTAACGAAAATCATCTGCGTATGCGCAGTAGATGACTCCATGGGAGGTCTTATATAGCCCTTTAGGATTACTATGATAAAAACCCCATGCCTCTAACAGCAGGTCAACATTTTAAAAGCGCATCTGCTTTCAAAAAAGCATACATAATGATAATGCAATACAGATAAAAGCAGGTGAAGCAAATGAAGATGGATATTACCATTTATATTTTAATCATTGCCTACACGATTTTGAGCTTCAATTATTCGTTCCCTTCATTGATTAAAAACCCCGTAACAAAAACAATACCATGTTCTCATATGATAATAAACAGTAAAAATGTATTAGTAATAATATTTGAACTTTATATTATTGTTTTTAAACTGAAAAATGTTAATATATAATCTGACAGATAATTTAACTAGTCAACATATATTCCGCAGGTTGCAATTACTAGTTTTATGTGGTGTTTAAATTGCCAAGAAATTATATATTAAATGAATTATTTTTTTAATTAAAAATAAATTATACATTGTTGAGGTCCTCTTCAGGCCTTGAATGAAAAAAAAAACGGTTAGAAAATACATTAATAGCAATTTTAACAACAATGCTTCGTGAAAAGGAATGTTAGGATTCTGTAGCCTTATGTATCTAGACACGCAACTTCTAAAAATAAAAGTATCTCGAACGGACTAGAACTGAAACAAAGAAAACAAATTCGTTTTCTCAGAAAAGTCAAGCACAATAATCTGGAACAGCGACACTTGAGTAAATAGACGGGCCTTACCTTTTCAACCTGATAAAGAGTGGAAATTCCTTTGTGACTTCGAGATCTCGCGAATCAGCACCGGCAGTCACGGAAGACGGATGTTGGCGTGTCACGGAATGGTCGGGAGCCATTTCTTTGCAGCCAACTGATGGATGTCGCCAAAGGGATGAATATCAACGACTGCACAGCGACTCGTTTTCGATTTTGGTGGAATGCGAAACTGGAATTTGAATGGGGAAAGATGGATATAGTGTGGAAATGGAAAGATATTGATTAATGTGAAAAAAAATATTGATAAATTTATGAGTAAATCATCGACAAGTCACGAAATGCAGCTTTCTTTTAACACATTATAATAGGTTTTAAATATTGTTAACTTTGATTCTACGGTCTTGTTTCGGAAAACTTTGATAATTATAGTTATTAAGCTATGCATTTAAGAATGAATTAAATAATAATTCCATAAGCTTAAAGGAAAGTAAATCCTTTAATTCAATGGTTTCTTTTGATACTTATTGATGCAAGCTCCATATTTGATTTTATTTTGTCAGTTCGAGTTTTGTAACAAATTTTGAAACTTTTTAAGAAAATTTGTAACTGTGTTTCAGCCATATTAAATAAAATTAAAAACTCGTTAATTATATTATTCCTTTTCAGATATATTTTAATATAAAACGGAATTAATATTTATCTACATCAAGTACACCAATATAAAAGTGAAAGAATTAACATTTGATTCGAAACATTCACGGAAGCGATCCATGCCCATTTACTTTCTACGTTTAGCCTCGTATAAACTAAAAAGTAAAAGTAGTTATATAATTGAAATTCTATTGTATAACGAATGTGAAATCTGACGTATAACTAACTACTTTCTCAAGATATGACAATAGAAATTCTATTGCTGTATTTCTCCAAAATTAAACTCCAGTTAACTAGATGCACAAGCAGACTTTGCATTCTGACAAATGCACATACTTGTCAGTGTGCAGTGTTCAGATTCTGCACAGACTTGTGCAAAATTGGAATTACTTCAATTTTTCAAGGAAATCAAGACGTCGGGTAAAGAAAATTCATCAGAAAAAAACCCGTTTAAAATGCGAGTTTATTCTAAACAAAATATTTCTAAACAAATGGTTGCATTAATTTTATAATAGTAGAAAAACGAGATTAAAATGGATTTTACGAAATAACAGGATATCTGCCAATTTTAGGAAAAGAAAAGGGATGACCAGAATAACTATGGTTGTGGTAAACTTATTTTACACTACGGCTTTTTGAATTCCCAATCACCATTTTAAGACATTCATTTTCATGAAGAAAGGGGAATTGTTTTCTTCCAGTCAGATAGTTGAAAATATTACCATTGATTTTTTTTTAAATTGTTGTCTGCCAGAAGAAGTATTAGAATATCTGCTTTTTAAAATTACGTTACTCATGGAATGAAGGAATAGGGTGCAGCTCATTGTATAACACCTAGTATCGTTTATATCTCGGATCATGAGAATTTGCAAGTAAACATAAAGAAGATAATAGAAATGTAAATATTCAAAATCAAAAATATTAAACAGAAGAATTCATACAAGTATTAAACAAAAATTTAATACAAAAAGTGTGCAAATACAAAGCACAACAAATATATAAATTACACACAAAAAATGCAAATGAAAAATGAAGAGTATCAAGATTAACATAGTAGGACTAAACGGATTTCTGAAGTATAAAAATTAAAGAATGAAAAATATGTAATTAGAATAATAAATAATTTTATTGGCTCAGAGCCAGTAGCATTCAGGACCAACTTTTGAAAGCTGGTTAATTTCATATATAATCTCGAATAATATTAAGCAATTTGGTCCTTGAAAAGAAGTGGATAGGATCGGCTGAATTCTTGAAATTGCAATTCCTCATGTGAATGTTATAATAATATTGGATTCAGTAAGACAAAAGAGTAAAATTCTCTTACTGGTGATTAAGGGTGATACAGAACAAATCCATGGAGGAACTGGAGTTTTAACCTTTAAAAGAAAAAGAAAAAATGATGCCAAACATAAGTAGAGAAAAGAATTCCGTTAATGCAGTATCTGTCTGGGTAAAAGGAGAAGGTTAAAAGAAAGACCATGCCATTTTAGACAGCGAAAATCAATGAACATAGGTTTATAACCTTTACTTTAAAGCAAAAGAAATACTGGTAAGTGGGCAATCATTAGAGAAAGAAGAGGGAAAAAAGTATCGCCACCTACAGACGCCTATGTTGGTTGAGTATTTTCAAACAGTGCAGTTTGTCCGTAGGGCATTATCAGCTCTTAACGCTGAAACATTTTCTCGGCTATCGGTTAGATGATGAATGGCGTTAAACTTTCTTTTTCAGTCATTAGAGATGAAAAGAGATTGGGATCTCCTCTGTGCTCCCGGGGAATGGGTTACTCCCCCCCCTTCTGCGGGAGACCCGATTTCCAGAGTGTGGGTGACCCGATAAGTCAGTGCTGTCAACTCGCCCACAGTGGCGGTTGAATGGCTGGAACCGTGGATATCGCGATTCCGCGATATCAGATGGTACAAAAGGGAAATGGGGAAAAAGCTTGGGGGGAAATTTCACGGAAAGACATTTTCTTTGCCGTCGTTGGGTTTTAATGATATGTATAGGAATGGGGTAGTGTTTTTAAATTTTGGTGGAGTTGAGTTGAGAATATTCTTTTCTTGGAATCCTACTTTGTCAGATGTTACACAAACGCTTTCGGGGTGTTCGAGAATACGACATTCCTTTTCTTAAAGGCTCGGGTTTTAAAAGAAGTACACTTTTGCTAAATGTATTAAAAAGCTCTTGTTCTTTCCAAAAATATAAATTGATAAAATCCTTTATTTTCAAAAAAAAAAAAAATTTCAGAAAAAAAGATCTTATTGTTTTATTTTCATTGTAAAACAAGTAGCGAACAATTAATTAAATAATTCTAAGGTTGTTATGTTTTAATAAATAAGCCGTTGTCAGATTATTTGTCATAATTGGTATATTTTCATAATTATTATTTCAAATATGAGGAAGACAAAATGAATTGAATAATTTTTTTTAAATAAAAATTATGTTTAAAGTTTTGTTCTTATTAATATTTTGAAAGGAAGAATACTTTATTGAATATTTTTCTTTTACTTGAGACGACTAAAGATTTTTTTTTAATTTCTGAGGGATATTGTTACATTTTCATCACAGCGAATTTAAAACAATAAATATATGATCTTCGATTGAGCATGTGATTTGAAGGACATATTAAAAAACAGTGGGAAAGGGGTTAAACAATATTCCTTTGTATAAAATATCATGAATTCGTTTTTTATCATATTTAACTATTACAATCCTGTTTGGATGATATTCGATTGAAAAAAATCTATAATTACATAATTTTATTAAAATAATTTTTTATTGAATGCTATTAAATTTAATTCATAAATTGTTAAAACAATTTCATAAAATGTTATAGTAAATTGGGAAGCATATTGATGTTTTCTGTAAAATGTAGAAAGTTACATAACATTCCTTTACACATTTCTTTTATTTAAATTTAAAATGTCTGCTTTTAGAAAATGTTGTTTAATGTAAGAAAATTTATTTTTTTGCAAAAGAAAAGAATTCCACTATCGGTATGTAAATTTTGAAAATTAATTGAAAAATTTATTAATTGCTGATGAAAACTCGATTCATTAGATATGTTCAAAAATTATGTTTTATGAATTTTTACTTTACTAATGCTAAACTAAAAAAGAATATTTTTCCAACTTGAAAAAGAAAAGGTTTATTTAATTGCATGTTTCCTTTATTTTGCTGATCTTAATATTAAATAATTTTTGACGAAGAAAATGTATTTATATGTAAGAAATAATTGTGAAACGTCTTTGCAATTTTAAAATAACCACAAACGGAGAGAAATTTAAGAGGACATTTCTTAGTCCTTAGGCCCTTAAAAAATATTTTTTTTCTATTGGAAGCTGCAGATATTTATTTAGAAGCTCTGAATTTGTTTTGTAGTTGCGCATGTGTTGCTGATTAAATATCAATAAACTATGTACATGAAAATTTTCAGATACGAAAGTAATTACATCAATTTATCATTCTTGAAACACTGGTTCTCAGCATGAATATCAATATACATGCATACATATATAATATTAAGTTTAGATGTTTCTTTATGCATTTAATCATTGTCTTTTATTTGCTCTTTAACGTGTTTTAGCACGCATTGGCGGTAAACAATTTGTAATTTCTTTTTAAAGTGCATTAGATTTGTTTTTGTCTAGACACCTTCTCTTTTACTTTTTGTTTTATGTAGATCTATTACGGATTTTATATTTAATAGCTGTCTCATGCAATTTTTATCACACTTTTTGTTGGTTTCTTTTATCTGCTTCTTTATCCCTTTCAATTTTTATGCATACTTTATTCATACATTCACTGATTTAATTATTTTTGCAATAAATTAGACTAGTCTTTTGTCTAGACTCCACTTTTATTATTTTATTATTTTTAGCTTTCTGAAATTCAGTTGCAAATACAAATTTTATATTTACTCATTTGTCCTATGCAATTTTTCGACGTTTTTTTTATTATTATTTATTTTTTCTTCAATCATTGATTTCAAAGGACTTGGCTCCTTATTAATTTCAGTTTGTTGCATCTAGTTGATATGCGAAACTTGAATCGTTGCAAGTTCCTACTGCCATAATTTGAAATGGCTCCGTTACTGATTAGGAAAGGGATTACTTATTAGTTTACTTAATATATATTAATTTACCACAGTCTTATCTTGGCTAATTAAAAGTTACTAGCAACCAAATAAGATTGATTTTTAGATGGCAAGAGAGTGAGCATGACATATTGCTTAAAATTCTTTTAATTCTTATAAATTGTGAGGTGGACGAGTAATTAAACTTGCCATTAAGTAAGCAGGCTCAATAATACAGAATTATGCTTCATTTCAATAAAATTACTTAAAAAAAAATTTAGCAGATATAACAAAAACACAGCTAGGATTTTCACAAAGAATAGCAATAATAGATACTAACACAACAACGAGGCAGAAAATCATTCATCATTTACACAACAATTAAACTCGGATTGTTTTAAATATGACCGCTTTGTCTTGTATAGTTATCAAACTAGACAATGCGACGCATGGAGTTTTTCAAGGCTAAAGATATGGTTCTTAAAATAAATAGAACCATAATTTTTTGTATTAAAAAACTTTCCTGTTTGTCGTCAAAATTTGCAAAATTCTTTGTCGTTATCATCCACTCAGCATTCATTAAAAATCTTTGTAGAGTTATTACGGATGTGAGAGGAACGTCAAGTCCGAGAGTCATTCACTCAGCACCCACTCGGAATCCACTCAGATATCCGAATCATTCGAGATATATCTAAAACTGTTTTCTTTACCAGCAAACTTACTGCGCTGGGAAGCAATATTACGATTTCGTAATAATATATTGAGGAATAACCGAGAGTGAATTACAATGATAAACTCATTTATCTAACTTGATCATATTTTTACCATTTAGACCGTGTTCGATGAAACGTACCTTAAAAATATTAGTACAGAAGTTTGAGAAAAAGAAATGCAATATATATAAATTTATTCTTTGTTTATTTATCATGTTAATTGGTGGAAATCTTTATAAGCGATTGGTATCTGTGAAGCAAAAATCTGTGAATTATACTTAGCATTGTTATATCTTCTCATTTTTTAATAAAATAATTCAACAAAGACACTGTCCTTTACACTTTATCATGTTTTCAGGTCTTTCATTCAAACTTTATAAAAAAATCTTTTACACTGAATGTAAGAAACGCATTTTCAATAGATTTTATTTCATTTTTGAACAAAATTTAAACATACGTCTAGAGGTTTTTGAAATTCTATCCATGTTCATTAGTTAATAGTTTCCTGCATTTCTTATTTTAAGACCAGCCTTGAAAAAATAATTAATCGAGCTTCGATCGTTTTAACTTCTTTCAAATAATATTATCTTGAAGTGTGAAATATTTTTATCTGCTTCATAAAAAAGAAAGTGGTCGTAAAGAAAAGTTTTTCAAAGATTTAACTGCAATTTTATCATCATACCAATTGCAGAGTGAACCATTTTTACAGTGGTGATGTCTGTTGTTACTCAAATCATTTCTATTCCTTTTATTGATTTTCATCTTTGGTTGCATTTTCCCACTTACATTTTCGAGATATTCTTTAAAAACCAAACAAAGAATTTCTTAATCTCAAAAAATTAAGTCATTGATTCTTGCTCATTTGACGATTTAAGTAATATTTTTTTAAAAATAATGCAGATGCAGTTGAGTATGTTTTTTGTAAAATCATTATAATCCAAATATTTTTATTCAATAGCAAGTCAATGCAAAATAATTCAGTTTAAAATTATTTGATGAATAATTTTCTATAAAAGTATTTTGAGTGGAAGTCTCGCAAATAATTTTGGTGTCCAAAATTTAATCCGCAACAATTCTTAACTCCTTAAGGACCGAAATATTTTTTGGGTTCATATGTACGGGTAAAAACGTAGAATGAATTAACTTTAATTACATCCTTAAGTGGTTAACACAAATGTGGATAATGAACGTGTTGAGAACTGAAAAGAGACAGACGAGAGATGAGTTTTAAAAAAATGACGGTCGATTTATTAACCTTGCTGGATAAAAATGTTATATTATTTTTAGACTTTTGGTTTATACTATACTTTATGTAAGAAAAATTTTGACATGTCGAATGAGTCAAACAAAGTTAAAGATCGCAATAAGCAAATTTATTATCTCCTTAAGAACCATTATATTGGGTTGTTCCGAAAGTAATTTCGTTTTTTCCCGACAGAGGATTTAATTGTATTTTTTTTTTGCACCCAACTTCACATTTAAGCCGTATAATTTTTATATGCTTTGAGAACCCATATAGCGAAGCTTGTGTGTGAAAAATTCCAATTAATTCTAAGCAGTAGTGTTTGGTTGGTGCCCTATTAAATATGGAGAGCGATAAGCAGCATTTTCGACATATCTTACTGTTTTACTACAGAAAAGGTAAAAATGCTGTTCAAGCCAGAAAGAAATGAACCGATGTGTATGGAGAAGGTGTGTTGACAGTACGCCAGTGCCAGAGCTGGTTCGCTAAATTTTTTAGACGGTAAAACCTTCACCTCAAATGAGGAGGTCGAAAACCACCTCGATCAGTTTTTTGGAAGCAAAGACCAAAAATTTTATGAGCGTGGAATGATGCTACTACCATAAAGATGGCAAAAGGTGTTGGACCAGAACGGCCAATATATAATTTAATAAAGTATTTGTTTATTATACGAAAACTGTCTTTCATTCCCCCCCCCCCAAAAAAAAACCGAAATTACTTTCCAAACAACCCAATATTTTAAAAAATACAGGTTTGCATTATAACACAGCTCTCTCCAAATTGATATGTTGAAGTAATTGTATTATTGTTCTAAATATTCCGGTTATTAATTCTTAATTTCACCGCTTGATGACGCTGGAAACAAGGATTGATCTCAGTTGTTATGCGAGTTTTCAGAAATGACAATACTTGTCAAAATTCAATGGATATGCAACCAATTTGGAATTTTTTGATATTGTGTTGATATTCTAAAAGACTTAGTTTCAAACAAAGAGAATATGCGATACTTGCTATTTTTCTGATATCAATAACAAAAAAAGCAAATTAAAGCCGTCGTTTCTGTCTGAAAATTTAGAGAGACAATGGCAAAGATGGGACCAAGTATGCTTTGGCTTAGAAGTTTCAAATTTGGAGATGAACGTCTTCGTACTTGGTAAGCTCAAACGGATGTGGTAAATCATGAACTTCTAAAATCAAGTGAAATAATTAATACTGTTCATTCCATAAACAACTGATCAATTTGAACTATTTATTGATCGATAAGTGTCCAAATTGGGCTTCGAGACAAGGAAAAGTGATTTTGCAATCGGGACCAAAAACTTTATGAGCGTGGTAAATCTTAATTTTTGACACAATTGTAGGAAAATTGCGCAACGTTAGAAAAATCTTTTTTGCACATGGTTTTGATTCTTGCCCACCCACTGCACTCACCAGACCTGGATTCTTTGGATTTCAACGAAGATCCACCTTGTTCGCCAGCAATACCTCATCAATGTCTGGGTCACCTTAAAATGTGAAAACGTTTCATATAAATGCATTCACTATTTGAAGTGTAGATTGGCAAAATGTCTAGCTAGCAATAGCATGTGCTTTCAACATAGATTTTGTTACTTTCATTGAAAAGAACGTTATTTTCTTTAAGAAATATTCTGAACTAACAATTATATCCAGAGCATCGTATGAAAATAGATGGCACTCTATTTACATCTGCAAAAACGTTAATCAAAAGATAGGGGTTTCGGTATTACATCATGTTTGATGAAAATAATAAGAGAAAATAATATAACATTCCCTTCAATAGCTTTGTGACAAGAATTATAGAATTAAACTTTTTTTTTAAATGATTCATTCACGTAACCGTGCAATTAAGTAGTAAATGGTATTTTTTTTTAAATTTCATGTTATTTTATACCAAATTATGATGTTATGCTTTTTTTTTTGCTATTGTAGAAAATGTATAAAATTGTTTCTTCGAAACAGCTTTCATTTCGCACTTTCTCGCTGATAAATCGAAAATATTTAATCTCAAAATATTTTTTACGAATCACCAGACCTTACACGATTCTTTAAAAAAAATGTGGATGTTGTAGGATCTTTTTCTATCACTCAGGGTGAAGATTGCTTTAAACTGATATTTGATATATCTTATGTAAGTATGAATTATCCTCATAAGCAAACTTTTCAATGCTTTAGTTAAACTTCCTATACATCTACAATGCAATGATAATTAATGTAATGATATTTAGGGGCAGATACAAGCCTATGGGTGTTTTCCAGAAACATTTTTTCATGTTCCATAATAATGGGTTAACACTTCCTTTCTCGCTTGAAAATTTCTCAACTTTCCTTATTTGTTTAAGGTGTTGTCTTTTTTAAATTGATTCATTTACATGCATGAGATTTGGATTTGGTAATGTATATGTCTATATGTAATGTATATTTAATACGCTGGTAAAATGTCTAGGTTGCAACAATTATTTCTTTTGTCAATCAGCACTCCCTTAAAGGGAATCTGATAAATACTTGCATTTAATTATATTTTTTCTGTTAAGAAATATTATTGAATTAAAACAGCTGAAATTTATCATGCCGGAAATGAAAATAATTTTAATTCAATCTAGGCAATTCTAGATCACAAGTTTCACAAAATTATACTAGATCATATATTTTTGGAAAAATGCTTTAATAGGTATGCTGATGTATTGGGTTGTTCGGAAAGTAATTTCGTTTTTTCCCGACAGAGGATTTAATTGTATTTTTTTGCACCCAACTTCACATTTAAGCTGTATAATTTTTATATGCTTTGAGAGCTCATATAGCAAGGCTTGTGTGTGAAAAATTCCAATTAATTCTACTCAGTAGTTTTTGGTTGGTACCCTTTTAAATATGGAGAGCGATAAACAGCATTTTCGACATATCTTACTGTTTTACTACAGAAAGGGTAAAATTGCTGTTTAAGCCAGAAAGAAATGGACCGATGTGTATGGAAAAGGTGTGTTGACAGTACGTCAGTGCCAGATCTGGTTCGCTAAATTTTTTAGACGGTAAAACCTTCACCTCAAATGAGGAGGTCAAAAACCACCTCGATCAGTTTTTTGGCAGCAAAGACCAAAAATTTTATGAGCGTGGAATGATGCTACTACCAGAAAGATGGCAAAAGGTGTTGGACCAGAACGGCCAATATATAATTTAATAAAGTATTTGTTTATTATAAGAAAACTGTCTTTTTTTTTGTGGAAATGAAAAATTACTTTCCAAACAACCCAATACTTTAATTTTAATTGAACATTTTGCATTAAAAAACGCTGTCACAAAAAATATTTGAAAAAAAATTAAGCCATTTATTTTTATTTTATTTGAAATAGGATATCAAATTATGTTAACCAAGATTACAAAATCGACTATATATATCGTCTCATTACACAATGTATGATCAAAAGTTTACCTACATTTTTCAATTCATTCTATTTATTTTGGAAATATTTTCAGTTTTAATCCGTTAACATTCAATAGCTTCAGCATAGAAAATAGCTTTTAAAACCATTTTCTTATCTTATAGAGAAAAAAAAGGCAGAAAATAATCGTTAAGTATATGCAAGTTTTCAGCTTTATTTATTCAAAGGCTTTAAGAGTTATTTATGTTTTATAGATAAAAAGAATAAGCCAATCCCCAACATTTCTGTCTATCTTGTGATCTAAAATGGATTTTCAGTTTTCTTTCTTTCTCTCATCTTTCATTATTCGTTCTCTCACAAATGTGCTTTTCCTTTAAATGGCGACACATTCTCTGCAGTCAAACAAAATGGGTTGATAAAAATTAACTCATTTATTTTGTGCTTTTAAAGCAAAATATATCTCAAAAAATGACGGCTGTATTTAAAAGTACACGCATGTGATAAATTTATCTTTTACTTTAAAATACCTTTTCACTCCATTTGTAAAAATAGAAACATATCTACTTTAATATATTGTTACAAACCTGCAATTCGGCTTCCCAGCATAGTTTGTTCCACCAACAGAAAGAAAGTTTTACAGTCATCTGAATGGGACAGAGTCCAGGTGGCACGTCGGAGGTCCCAGAGCTTGGCGATAAACTTGGCGACCATTTGGCGACTAATTTGGCGATTGTGATGCCAAAATAGATTATACCCGAAACTTCGAGAATTTTCCCGATCCATCCAATAGGAACCGAGATACGCCTCGAACGTTGGTTGAGAGGCTTCTAGCCTCGCCTCCCGAAACCTATAAAAAAAGGAAGCAGCCGCAGCTGCCAGAGGAAGGTAGAAGGCAGTAGGAGTCGAGAGTCGGAGAAGTCGAAGACAGAGTGGACGGAGTCGTAGAAGTAGTAGTGGAGAGTCGTAGTCGGAAGCGACGGAGTCAAGCTCGTGCTGAACGGAGCTGTACGCTACTGTCTGCAGTAGATTCTGGTTGTGTGTGCTGTTGTATGCTACACGTCTCGGATGAAGATAATCGTCTTCTGTGCTGTATATAGTTGTCGCTTTTGTGCTGTCCTGTGTGTCTTCGTGTAAATAAACGTCGTTGTTTTATTTTCTACTACCGTCTGCTGATATAACGTTCTACACACCATATCTCTTCCACTATCCAAAAGAACCCCCCGGAAAATTCGTAACAATATTTATACTCTTACTTAAAAGCCTTGTAAATCTTCAAAATTAAATCATTTTAATTTAAACTGGTGATACAATTACCTTATTTGTTAACCACGACTCATTATAAAGTTGCTGATTTTTGCAAAAATGAGGTATTCCCATTTTGAAAATCATGACATACTTTCTACACTTTTTTTTTTTCGCCTGATAGTTCTCTGAGAAAAGCGAATCGGGTGCTAGTTTTAAACAGGGTAAGTTAAAACATGCACATTACGTAGTGGTGTTTAGAATTTGTAAACAAACTTTTGTTAAACATGATAATTATGGGGGGTATCATTACATGAGCTCAGTCAGTGCACAACGAAAAAGGATGAGAAATTGTGGACATTTGCGCCGTTTAAAGGTTAAAAATATTTCATAGATTTTGTTTCAGGCGTTAGTTGATTTTTATAAAAATGTTTCTGCTTATTTACTCTATGTGCTAAGTTTTAAAAAGCTGTTTTAATTTCAATTCTTTTTTACTAATTGCAATGTAATTTTTTTAATTAACAAAAAATGTTTGCAAATATGAGATAATGCAAGTTATGAGGAAATTTCAAAGCAAGTTGTAACATATAAAAATGTGCGATATTGACTGCATAATTTATTGCAATATTTTATTATACCCTCAAAGATCAGATCTTTCCGTAATGATTTTCATCTGAAGTAATGAATCTAAAAGTGACTTAATTAATAAAAACAAATAATTTTCTGTTTTATTCACCCAATAAAGTAGCAAAGGAGAAAAAATGTGGCGACATAACTAATAAGAAAATGAAAAAAAAAAGAATTATTTTAATAAAATCAAAAGGAGAAGGCAAAGGGAAAAGTCTGATGTTGAGGATTTTGACCTGATATACAGGTATGGGTTTGGCCTGATGATGAAAAAGATATGGGTTTGCTTTGTTTGTGGAAATGCATACCGAAAATCTGGTGATATATTATTTAACAGTAAAATCCGGTTATAAAGCAACATTCAGGTTATTTTCGGGTTCCTTTAAATTTAAATTTGAGTAGCGGACAGATGACAAGAATGTTATATGAGCAGGTACTCCCTCTTCCCCTTCACTCCACAACGAAATGAAAGATGTTCAGCCACAACAGTTTTGAGAGGAAAATGGAAAAAACTCAGCGCCAAAAGATTTGATGTATTCCATATCCGTTTAAACGACAGTTTCTGGATGAAATTCGAGCTTCGAATCGGCAATGCTGAACCCACGAATTAAAGATCCTGAGCCGTCAGGTAACCACGGCCTATATTTCTGGTGGAAGAAAATGAGTTTGATTTTTAATTTGTAACACATGGGTCTAAAATATATGCCATAGGAAGCTGCCTATTATTTGTTTTCATTAACTACAATCCTGATGCTGACTGATTTTCATGCTTATTGGTTAAATAATTTCGTCTTTATTTTATTGTAAATCACTTGCCACCATATATTATTACTATACCAAGAGATAATTATTACCAAATGCCTTAGGTACTTTGATTTATAAAATAATGGTAAAAATAACATAATCTGAATAATAATGTTATTTTTATTGCTGCGATTTCCCTCACATGTGTTACAACTTGTTCTGATATAAGACACGTCATAACAGATGAAAGGTTTTGAGAAAATATTTGTTATTAAAATCTACAAAATTATTCAAATTTTATTTTTTAAACTCTTCTAGCTAGCCCTCACTTTTCCCTTTCGTTCTCCTTTCTTGGGCTGCTTTCAAATACTTTTTGAAAATGTTGATTTTTCACCCATTTCTAATAATATGCCCAAATAGCAATTAATTCCTAGAATTATGACTCTGAACTCTTTTTCAATCTCTCAAAACATAAGCCTTTATATATGTATATAATAAATTGTTCTTTTATGCTTTATAGAAAAGTTAAAGTTTAATTTAATGTTAAATCCCATTATTAAATTCCAACAGACTCGGAGTTTATTCTTGTCGGCAAAGTCGGCAATTCTTAGCCAAGTTTTTTCAGAAAACCGGGCCATTCCCCCGGCATCGTTCAAAATCCTTTAGAGGTATTTATAAAACTAGCAAGAAAACCGAATGCGCATAAAAGCAATATCACAAATCTGGAACAATCATAACATTATTGTAAACTTAAATTATTAAATAAAACATTCTTATATATCGTTGTTATCATTTGTTCGAAAAGTAATTATTTAATCAATGAAGAATGATTTTTGAATTTCAGTTTTTAAAACGTTGGAAATATTAAAGAAAACTTTCTGAGAGAGTATAATTAAGAGATTGTTTAACGCCTTAGCACCTTACGACAATCTAAGGTTTTCTGATTATCGTCTGTTGCAAAACTTGTCAAATGAAAGCGTTGCTTAACATAAAATTCAGCTTTCAAAATCATTGAAATGCAACAGTAATTGCAGAGACTTAACATGTTATTTAATATCTTGATTACATTTGAAAATATTTATTTATTCCATCCTGTCAATGAAATCCTATGAAATTGAATTTTATAGTATTGTTTTTGCCATTTCAAAAATGCCCGCTTATCCTAATTACAAAAATATAATTTATAAATGCATTCACCAAAATTTCAGAAAAATTAAAAATTATTGCTTATTCTATTTGTTAATAATATGTAACCATTTTATTTGCACTTAAAATATTCGTAAATTATCGAGCTTATACTTAATTCCTGTAAAATGATGCGAAACGCTAATACTATTCGTAGTACACTTTTGATATTTAAAAATACACTTTAAGAAATAAATCGTGTCTTAAGTATACGGAATTTATATAAAAAATGGTATTTATATTATTATTATTTCAAATGAATAAAGTAAAATGCAATCTGAAGCAGTTTCACCAACATATTTTTCCTTGCATAGTAAACAAATATTTCTTGAGAGCGCAGTGCATGACATTTCAGAGGTAACATGTTTTTCTCCAAATATATCAAGCTTAAGAATATATATATATTTCCCTTAAATATTTAGGAATTTACTGTTTCCTTTTTATCACTATATCAAATTATATTCTTGCACTTTAATTCATTCAGAAGTGCCTGAGGATGCTTATAATAATTATCTACTGAATTTCCATATTTTTTAAAGAAACATAAAATATCATTCTCGAAATGCTTTTTTCTCATAGCAAAGGTTTTCTTGACAACTTGATATTTACAAATATAGCGAAAAGTAAATATAAAATGCGACAACATTGTAAATTACTTTCAGTATCAAAAATAACCTGTACTCGAATAATTATTTAGGAATATATATTTTTTAATATAATCTATTTTTGTTGTTCATTAATATTTGAAATGAAAGAACTGTTTTATTTCTTTCTATTAACTTTTAGAACCATAAAAATTGGGATTTGCATTATTAGTATTGCTGCTTCCGGTAATTTAATAACTGAGTTTCATTTGTTTTATACAGTTTAAAGAATATTACTTAGTTTATTTTTAACTGTACAGATAATTAAAAATTAACTTGCTCAATAAACAGCTGCTAATTTTTTTACAGAAATGTAAAAGTTTAGTGGCGTTTGAAGGTTTGGAACGGATTATTTAAAAGGACAGTCTAAAATTTTGTCTTATTCATATATAAAACCTTGAAAGTGAATTTTATTGCTTTTATTTATTTTATATAATTGAATAGATCTATTATCCTGTTGTATATATTTATTACAATCTTACTCCTTTTTTGTTGGAGTATTGTCTTTCTGGGGGCCAATTAATGGGGGCTTTAAAAGCAAAAGATATGAAATGAAAAGATGACTGAAAAGCTGAATTTTTATTTTACAAAACGGATTTCAGGGACGACCTTTATACTCACCCCTGAGATTATAAGCTATATCTAACATTTTACATCTAATGCCATAACAAAGCAATAGTTAGCATTGGCGAACATAATTAGAGAGCAACTTTTGTATCATGATCATCACAGGCTTATTTTATATTTAGATGAGAAATAGAAGTATCTTTCTTGTAAAACTGAAACTTGGAATTAAAGGCTGGTTTGGGAGAATTATTTTGAAGTGAGGAATATTTATTTTTCCCTCACGTAGATGAATACGTTAATAAAGATCATTTCTCAATAAATGAATAAGATCATATCACAAATGGCACAAGATGCCATATAGCATTAATGAGTAAATGGAAGGATTAAGATTATGAGGGAATTATACATTGCTGTTGCTTGACTTTTAAATGCCATGACTAATTCCTTTTTTTTTCTTAAACAACTGTGAAATGAAAGCTTGTGAAAAGCTATTTCTACTATTTTAGATTCATATAATGAAATAATTTATACGCCAATATTAGATTAAAGCCTTATTCCATAAGTATCGCTCAAGGAAAATCAGTAATTACGAATTTCATTTTGTCGTATTCGAGCTACACAAAAAGGAAATATTGTAATGTACAGAAAAATTTTCACTCAATTTTATAGAATTTCCAAGTTTCGGAACTCTCCCTGTCTGAAAAACAATTTTGGAATTCTAAATATCTATCTTTGAGAACGGCAACTTAGAAACAGTTTGAGCTGAATAAATGCAATTTGTCATGTATAACTTTGATATTTGTAGCATTTCATCAAATATTGAGCAACCTCCATTTGGAGAAAGTATATCTAGCTGGCTGTCAGAATACAAGAGAGCGCGGTTTCTACAAAATGGAAAGAGTTAAATTTTAGAAAATATAGTATACAAGCATAGCATCTAAAGGGTATATAGGCATAAAATTTTGAAATCAATCAATCAATCAAAATGATTGGCCAGCTGTTGGTCTGTACTACCGTACGCATGTAAACATAACTTAAAATGTAAAGAATTAGATTAATGAAATTTGGTTATTAAATTCGTAGTTCATTATAAAATTTTGATTTCAATCAACCGGCAACCAAAATACGTATTCCATTTTCTTAACTATACTGCAAAACACAAATTTCTTGACTATGAAAATATAAAGGTGAGTACTCGAGGCCTTCAAGGTTTTACTCAAAATCTACAATTTTATTCAAAGGAAGAGATGGAAATTACATTTTTATTAGTTAGTAAGCGAGAAAATTTCGGGTAGTGTACTGACGTTAGCTTAAAGAAAAACAATGAATTCAATGTGCAACAATTCGTAAATGATTGCATATAATAAAGCAATTCACTAGTTAGTAACTTAGATAAAATTTTACTTTCTTTCCCATAAACGCTCATTTCAAACTACGATTTCAAATTTTACACAGCTAATACTTTATTTCATCCGATAATAAAGCCACAATTAAAACTTTTAGCCGTTTTCTAAAGTTTTATATTCAAACAGAAAAGTTAATAAAGAGTTTCTTTGAATGACTAGCAAACAAGAATATTTTTTTCTTCTGCTCTTCCAATTCACTTAATTATTCAATTGCGTATCAAGTATATGATGCAAACAACTGAACCAACCATATACACACTAAAAAAAATGACAGAAAGCGTAAACAGCATTAGAAAGTAGAACTATACGGCATACTTATCTTCATGCATTCTTCATTTTCTTTTTTTTATTCGTGGCTTATTCCTCTTGAAAATGATTTATTTTACTTTTAACATTTACATATCTTATGCCAGGACAAACACAACTGGCCATCTTCCAAAATCGGAATTCAAGGGTATCTCTTGGGAATTTTTTTCCGCTTAGCTTTATAGTTACGATTGCTTATGTATTTTGAAAAGAATAACAGCCTTAAAAGCATTCTTCGCTTTGGTTTTATATATTCATTCACGTAAGAAGGACCGAGTTTCTAAAAATTAAATAAATAAATAAAAGAATCAGTCTTGGAATTACACGATAACATTTCTGATAGATGTGTATTTCGGTAGATAGAAAAATGCATATTAATATTTTCTTTATAGTGAATTCTTGTGTTAGCTTTACGTCATTGGCGAGAATTAGGCTTAACCACATACCATTGGCGAATATAATGAATATGCAGACAAGACTCTCAAAAAGATTCAGTTTTAAATTTGAAACATGTCTTTAATTTTGATGTAAAATTTCTTATAACAAAATTGCTTTTCAGAAATTTTTTCTTAACTACACTAAAAGCACGATAATTCCGGAAATATGGAGCATTAATATAGGTTACTTTAATAGGACACTGTAATTAATAATACTTTTCCTACTAATATCTTGCTATCTATACTTGAAACTCGTTTATCGAGATTTGAAAATGTTTTTGTTAAAAAATCCAATAAATAAGAAATCCAATGTATTCCGTATATTGCTTTTCAAGCATCTAAATTTATCAGGGTTTTCAAACCAAAAGGGGGTCAAATATTGGACGAAAATCAGGTCCCTTAACCATTTCTAGAACCATGGAAAGTATTCTAATCAAATTAATCAATCTGTGCATGAAGTTATGTAGATTGACATAAATTCCGTCAAATTAAGATAAATAATTAGATGCTTGTTCCTTATCTCATATAAACACAAATGGTGTGATTTTCTTTGTTACTTAATTATTAATTAATTAATCTAATAAAATTTATCTAATAAGTCCAATGAATCAATTTTCTTAAACCGTTATCAACCCTAAAAATATTTTAATGTACCAAGACTAGAAACAAATGCCCTTTTTAAAGGTTTAAAGAAACATTTCGCAATTCGCCTACTTGAAAATGATTTATGATAATCTTGGAATAATTTTCATTCATATTTGTAATTACGCTGAAATCCTCAGTCTTGCGTAATGATGTTTATTCCTTTGACTACAATTCTCACTAATTTTCCTAATTGAATGATATTGATTAGAACTTTTAAGAACTCATTGTTTTTATTCCTTAATTAAATATTAAAACTGGATTTCATTTTTACTGAGATTAAATCTTTAAAATGTAAAAGTATGATGTAAAACATTACATAGTTCACACAGTTACATTGTTTTTAATTACCTATTACATTGATAAAACAGATAATTTAATATCTTTTTTCCTGTAGTCAATGACGATATAAATATATTATGGGCATAGTACTCGAAAGTCGGCTGTAAAAATGTCATATGTACAACGAAAAATATATTAATTACATTAATAATAATTATAATCATACTTTAAGCACAAAATGTTGAGAAAGATGTTGTAGCTCACAATGTTCTGTATTAATTACATGACAATCCGCTGAAATAAAATTGTATTTGTACATTATACAAATGAATTGATCATTTAGTATGCGTTAAATTGTAACGTACGGGAAACAAAACAATAAATATCACTCAAAATGTCGATATGTGATGCTGATTAATTTTGAATGAAATGCCTCTTTAAAACTTTATTATAAAATCCAACTCCATTATTCATAATATTTTATATTGTAGTTTAAATGCTCATTTATTGAAAAAAAGTATTTGTTTATTATACGAAATAAGAAAAGGTGTAGTATTTTCTTTTTTAGTTATGCTGGCAGATCATGTAGTAAACGTTACGCACTATGTTAACATATACCAATTATTTAATTACAATAAAATGACTCGTTAAAATTTTACGAAGCAACATACACAACATCGATATATACAGAGAATTAAAATACAACTGTCTCGTTCGAGAATTTTTTAAATAATATTCTTGAGAGTTGTACTTAAGATAGTTGACAGTGTTGGAAAGTTAATATTTGACGGAACTGTAGAATAATTTTTATTTATTATTTGTAAAATTGTTTGAAATTTGTTTCTCTGTTTATTTTTATTTTTACTTTGTTCTTTAGTTTTTTGGTTTTTTTTTTTGGTTTTAAACCATTACATATTAATGCTATTTTCTCAAATTCTAATTTTTGGTAGAATCGTCTTGGAGAAAACCTGATGATAAATTAAAATCGATGGAAATTATTTTTTCAAATTTGGTATGTAATATTTCAATATGTTTTGTAGCTAATGAATTAAAAAAACTAAGTGATCCGTTAGCTTAGAAATATATTAAATTTGTTTTAATACTTCATGAAACTAAAGAAAATTGAATGTTTCATATTATTTGTCAGTCAAGCCACATAATTTAAAGATCGGATATAAAAAAGAGAACTGTTTTTCAAGAACTAATTAATATAGTTTATTTGATAAACTTCGAAAATATAAAATTTTTGCTATATACTTTTTTCTTCCAATTATCAAAACAGTCTTAGCTTTTAACTCTTTCACTAGATGCCCGGCCCAACCGGCCGTTCAAATTCTATACTGGCTAGCTGGTACGAGAGGTGCAAACGAGAGGTGCAAAATGTAAAATTAGTCATCGCCAAGGATGTCTTCGCTTTTACATCCTCCGCCCATAGGTTTCAAGTAGAAACTGGAAATTCAATAGAGAATTTACACGGCCAATTGGGCCGGACTAGTAATGAAAGAGTTAAACGATGTATACTTGTTCCACGGTTTCTTCAATCTTTTATACAAAAATATACGTATTTTATAGCATTTTTATAATATTTTTTACGAACATAATCACTTGCTTTAAATTCTAGTAAAACTATATATGTAAAATATCTATAATATAAAAAAATAGTTTACCACAAATATTTAACTTTAAACTTTCGATTATACTTAAATTAATGAACTGTGGTTCAAAGAAAGATTAATTACAAGCCATATTTTCTTTTTCTTTACCTTACCAAATGTAGCAACGTTATTTATTCACTTGTGTATCAAGAACACCAGGAAAACACTGAAGCCTGATAAAAAGAACTCAAATAGGATTACAACTGGAACAGTTCGGCATTTTTATCTTCATGCACACGGTGGAATATTCTTTATTTTTTTTATTCATCGTCGCGTATTCCTCTTGAAAATGATTTGTTTTACTTTTAGCATTTACATATTTTATGCCGACACAAACACAACTGGCCATCTTCCAAAATCGAAATTCAAGGGCATCCATTGGGAATTTCCTCCTGCTAAGCTTTATTGTTATGATTGCTTCTGTATTCGAAAAAGAATAATACAGTCTTAAAAGTATTTTGTCTTTTTGTCTTATGCATTCTTCCGCAGAAAAGATGAAAGAAGGACCGAATTTCTGAAAAAGACGGAGGGAAAAAAATGAAAACGATCATTCTATCAAATGAGATAATAACGTTAATGACAGAGAGGGAGGCAGCAGCTGCATAAATATTTTTTTGTTTTGTTTTTCTGTCAAAAATAAAGATATCTTTCGGAAAGAAGAACACTTTCCAATAAACACAAATATTTTTCCAAAATGTAATTCATGGAAATGCTGAAATTATATTGCGATTGTTTCACTATGCATATTTTCTTGTGGACAATTAATTTAAGAGGGTTAGAGACCTTCAGATCTTTTTCATTGTTATCTATTTATAAAACTAACATACGCAATCGAATCTAATTTACTGTTTAGTAAATTATGTCTATTACAAAGTGATAGTGAAAGTTTAGTGTCTATTACAAATATAGATAAATATGTCTAACTATTACAAATGTGACTAAAAGTTCAAATTCTTCAGACGGCATGGGCATAAAAGCCAAATGTAAATCCTTATTGCTCTGCGAGAGTTTCTGTTATCACAAGCATATGAGTGTGTATGAGTCATATCAGTGTATATGAGTCACATGAGTTCAGTTATTTTCTGATGCAGAGAAATCTAAAATTAGAGATTTGTCAAACCTCTAAATGTCGAATTTATTGACGATTACAATGTATAATCTTTATTTTCACTGTACACGATAAAATTAAAAAAAACTGAATAGCATTTCATAATTTGTCATACACTGACTTTCCCAAAATAACTATCAGTAGTTCTTTTATTCAGGAGCAACATTACATTTCGTCGCAATGGAATGTAAGTGAGTAATTCATTTCCTGAATTGACTTAAGGACGGGCTGCAAAACAATTTAATTAAATATAAACGTGTGCATATTTAACTATGCAAATTCATTTAGGTGGCACTTACGAAATTTATACAATATTATTATCATTACCATTTCATTATTGCACCTTCTTGAAGTAATCTGTCTACATTTGTTATACTAAAATGTTTGTTCTACTTATTTATACGCATGGTCTTCCTATATTATTCTTAGTGTACGCTTGTAAATAAATAAATTCCGTACCTTAATAGCCTTTACAAATGGTCATTCAACATACCCATTATTCAAAATCAAAAATCATGCTAAACAAAGTCTGGGAACCTGATATCTTTTCACAATACTTGTGTATTAACTATTAACCGCATGCAAGATATTAATAAAAAGAAAATAAAGTTGCCCAAGATTGAATTCTAACTGGTTCTTTCGTAGGTATTATTCACCAAAACTTTGCAGTTAATACACAAACACAATTTTTACATTTTTTTATTCATAACTCGATTGATTACTATTGCAAAAATCAAAGCAAGTTACTTTCAAGGCTGCTTTGCATAAAATAGTGAAAGAAATCCATTTTCTAAACATAATTTCTTAAGTATTATTTCGCCATTTAGAGTTATCTGTAAATATACACAATTCTCAGAATGTTGGCTGGCAGCCGCTGTAATTGAAAAAGGAGGGGAAATTGATTTCAGCATGGTTCTTTATAAAGCCTTTCATGCGATTAATTTAGTTCATATTTATTTTTATAATGAAAATATTTGGTAAATTAAAATAGCAGTGTTGAAAATAAAGCTCAATAAAAAATAAATATTTTGCGATGATTATTATAAGTGAAGAAAGATTTTTAGTGATCCATTTAAATGAAAATCTTATGTAGGAAATTATCCAAAATATAAAAATTTTATTGATTAATTTTGCATATAATTTATTAATATTATTTTAATATCATAAATTTATTTCAACCTTTGAAATTATATATTCCAATTTTTTATTTAATTAATTTAATTATTAATTTATTAATTATTTTATTTTAATTTATTATTGATTTTAATTTTAATAATTAATTTTATATTATTCCTAACGATTAAAAGATCAGAGTTCCATAGTTATATATATAAAAAAAAAAACCTAAAGATTTATTAATATAGAACTTGAAACAATCCCGCTGTATACAAATCAATTCTTTTCCAAAATAGTTTATCTGAAGCATAACTCTTCATCATCATCATCATCATTTTCTTACAATAATCATCATGATATCAAATTTTTAAACTTTATTAAGACCCAAAGTGAAAAACATTCGGTTTTCTTCCCCTCCCTCTCACGCATCAAGTTCCAGATGGCACGGTTCCTTTCCCATGTGCAGAGAATGGTACTTAACTTATAATGGGAAATCCAATAACTGCTTACTGTGAGAACGATTTTTTAGAGAAAAGAAATCTAAAGTCACAAATAATACAGAAAGAATGGAGTAACAGTTGTAAGATCGATTAAGAAAGAACCCAGCAGCGCTCTGCCATCTGATTGGCTACCGCTGCAGGGTCATTCGGTGGTTAAAGGGGGATGCTCAGAATTACTGGTTTCATGGGAAAATTAGGATTTAATGTCTATAATCTAAGAAAAGGGGTGGAACTCTAGAATCGGGGAATCTGCGGACACCAGCGATTTCGGAAGTTTGCAACTCTTACCTTTTGTCGGATTTCAAATTGCAGATATTTTTATTCTTTCTTAAAATTGTATGGTTGAAAACAATTGACTTGACTCCACTTTTTTTTTATTTCGATTTTAAAAGTCTAGCTTGAAAACTGTTGTATACCCTTTATCCCATAATATTGTTGTTGTTGTCATGACAAGTGCAATAAAAAATAAGGAGGGAAAGGGAGAGAGGTGGACAATTAGATTGGGCCAAAAGCATGCAGAACAGCCCTGGCCACATCTTCAGCTTTATCGGAATAAAGAATATCCCTGGTGCACTCATTATCTATTTTGAAGAGGGCTGAAATAATAGAATGGCAGCTAAAAACCTGCTCCGGATCCAGCTGCACAGTATCTGCATTCTCCATAGTCTGGAGCCCTCAGGCATGATCCTCATGCCCCTCAGGTGTCCTGTTCTGAGTCTTGCAATTGTAGTTGTGATGTCTCTTTTTATAATTTAGATTTGTCAGGGAAAATTTCTTGCCATTGGTACATAGCCTCTGACTTGCCATGTCATTTTATCCCATAATAATTGTAACAGTTGAGGAATTTAATTCTTCCCATAAGAATAATAGCAAAAGTGAAGAAACATACAACACTACATTTATCAAGAAACTCAACTAAATATTAGTCATGCATAATATAAATTAAATAGTTATATTTTATTTTGAGTGTTCAGATGGTTCTTGAAAATATCGTTGCTATATTTTAAACTTGTAGGTAGAATTCTTTCATACATTTCTCTATAAGAAATGGTTTGATAGTACTTGAAATTAGTTTTATGGATTTTTTTTTCAAAATTTGGAATAATATAGTTTTGAAACTTTAATGGCTTGATCTGGTAATCGCATGGAGATCTTCTGCTAAGAGGAGCATGCCTAAGTTTTTGAAGGTTTCCTGTATAATCTATGCATTTGCTTCCACGTTTTCTTTTTTAACGAATCAGTATTAGCATAAGATTCACCTTGACATTTTTATTATTAATTGACAACTATTTCTCATATTCTTACTAAGTCATTTTATTGAACATAAATAATCTTGTAGCTAACTTAAAGGCACATTCTTTAACTTTTTTTCTATGCACCAAAAGCTATACTGATGTCCAAAATTAAGGTCACAAAAATGTTTTTCAAAGTAATTCTAAATGGCTATCAGTAAAATTTAAACCAATTGTATTTTATGTATTGTGAATGGCCGGTAACACGATAATAACCTTTGTTGTGGGAAAAATGTTGTTTAGCATTAGTTTTTGAGGAACTACCGTTAGGCATCTGGGATTTTGCCTGCAATTTTTTAAATATTGCATTAAAACAAAAATTGTAACCTGTTTCCAGTTAGAATGAGTTCTCATAATCGTTCAGATGATTCCTTGAAATAGAGAGCCATCAGCAGGCTTTTGAAGCTGGGCAGTCTCAAGCGGAGGTGACTCGATGGTTAGAAGTGGCACCGAAAGTCGTATCCAGGTTGTGGAATCGGTTCCAAACAAGTGGTACTGTAACCAGAAAGGCCGGCCAAGGCCATCACAAAGCAAGACGCCTGCACAAGATCGCTATTTGGCATTACGCGTACGACAACATAAGCTGACTAAGGCTAATCAACTTGCTCGTGACCTTGCTGCTGCGTCTGGAATAAGAATTTCCAGATAAACAGTATACAGACGTCTAGCAGAGAGGTCCTTTTATGCCCAGCGACCAGTTGAGTGCGTCCCTTTGACTGTATCCAACAGAAAAGCTCGGTTGTTTTGGTACCGAACACATCAGTCTTAGGCACAGCAAGAATGGGGGCGTGTTCTTTTCAGTGATGATTTGAGATTTACCCCACAGAGTGACACTTGCCGAATCTTCGCCTGGAAAGAGCGAGGAGCTCGCCATCATCCTTCCTATGTAAAAGAAATCGACAGATTTGGTAACAGACGAATCCTTGTCCGAGGTGGCATAATGTTGGGCAGTTGTACACCACAGCACATCTTCGATGCGAGTACTGTCAATGCACATCGCTATAGGGATGAGATCCTTGAAGCCTACATGAGGTTGTTCCGGGGTGCTTTTGGCCCAGACTTCATGTTTATGAACGATAACGCGTGTCCACACAGTGCCCAGATCGTTGATTTTATTGAAGAGAATATTCGATATATGGACTGGTCCTCGAGGTCTCCGGATAGCTATCCTATTGAACATGTTTGGGATGGTCTCAGAAGGGCCATTGCACAGTGTAACCCTCCTCCTAATACCCTCCCAGAGTTAAAAGCGACGCTTTTGGAAGAATGGGCTTGCCCCAAGCATTTACTGACACACTCATACACAGTATGAAAGCCCGTTGTGAAGCCTGTATAGCAGTGCACGGTGGTTACACTCCATATTAGACAGGCTTTCCCCGAGATAAATGATTTATCTCCGATTCATAATATATCACTTTTTGATATACCTTGTTTCTAAATTCCCAATTAGAATCTTTTCCATGTTGTTATGTGTCTATGTTCTTTCTTCCATTGTAGTGTACCTCTGGGCCAAATTTCGTGGCAGCACAGTGAATAGTTTTTCATTTTTCGCAGATTTTGTGTTTGTGACTTTAATTTTGGACATGAGTGTAGAAAAATGCAACTCGATCTTTGCTTGAAAAATTTTTTCAATCATGTTTTTACCGTGTGTTGATATTTATCTAAATAAAATAGTTTATTTCGTTCGGCCGATAAAAACAGAAGAATAATTTTTTAATTTACAATAATGAGGTTATCCTAAGAATTAAAAGATGCTAGCACATAAATGACTAGTATCATGGAATATTAACTCCCAATAATTCCCGTTTAAATAATCACTTGTTGTTTTTATATTATGGATATAGGTAATGCATTTTAAGATAGTTATAATTTACTATGCAAAATAGCTTAGACAACTTTATGTATCAGTTATATGACAGACGATGTATCATAATAAATATCGCAAGAAATTTCGTCAAATATTTACATTCAACTCATCCATTAATTATTAAAATTAAAATTTTAAATAATATGAAGGGAAATTATCATTAAAATGTTTATGCTATATATGATAATTTCTTGAAAAAAAAATGGTTAATAATAATTTTTTTCCAAATTCATAAATCCAACAATTAACTTCATGGATCCTTGCAATACACTGGATTCCTTTGACTTATTATTATTGCACTTCAGTGTTTCTCTCACTAAAACAGTCTGAAAAAGTGAAAATGAGACAATTTTAAACAATTATTTTAAAATTTATGTTTGCGTACACCTCAGCATTACGCTAAAATAAGACTATGCTGTGATACATAAAAATTGTTTAACCTTGCAATTAAATTTTATATATTTAACGATAAACATTAAGTTTGGATTAATAAATAAACCCAGTAATAGGCTGCTTATTTGTAGCATAAATAGTACAATTTTAATGGGCATTGCATTTTAGCAACGGTTATATCTCGTTTTGTGTTATAAGTCTAATTTAATTACTTTTTTTCAAAAAAATTTTTAAAAAATGTAATTTGATATAAAGGCAAATATAGGTAAAGAGTAAATTTCATTAAAAATATGCTTTACAGCTGTGGTGTTTTTTCTGTAAAATTATACTACAGATCTCCGAAACCAAATTGGTATATTTTGACTTGTTTCCAACTATAATTTAACTGAATCTTTACTTTCAAACAGCTAGTAAAGCTGCGATGTCCCAGTTTCTATTGCTAACAACTCCGTATGATATAAGATAACCAATTTTGTCAGGTCCATAATTGACATGTTAGTTATGACATGCCCATATTTATTTTTCGTTTGAATTATTTCAAAGAATAAAACCCTTTCTTTTATTTCAGGGCACTAATTTTGCCCATGAAGTCATAAATACAAACGTCTTTAAGTTAAAAGTATCAGTTAAGCATTTTTCCCAAACGGCAGTAGCATATACAGTCATATTATGGTCTCCTGTTATAAGAATATGTGCAGTCAGTTTGCAGAAATTTCCTTTTTATTCAGATTGAAAAAGCTGACAGCAAAAAACTATGCAAGAAAGAAAGAGAAAGGAAAAAGACGCAAAAGGGGCATGGTAGTAAAGAAAATGTATTATAAAATTTTATTCGTTTATTTATTTTTGTAAATATTATAAAAAATGTTTTTGAATAAAGTGCGTCGAATTCAAATTTTAGTAATAACTGGATAAGGGAAGAGTGACATTGTTACAATCAAATTTAAAGAAAAAAAAATAGTATGATCATAACACACAATTCTGTGTAAAATTTTTATAATAAAACTGGAGCTGTCTTTGTCTGTTTGTAATATATGTGTTTAAGAAGAATTAAAACTCTTGTACTTATGAGTCATACAATTTACTAAAAATGTATGACTAAGTACATTTATATAGTCAAATATGTAATAGATAAAAGTTATATGAAATTGAATTTAAAAGATTTATTAAAAATTGGAGGAGCATGTGTGATAATGAAATTGGTGTCCTTATAAAGTTAATATTTTAAATTTTAACAAATGTTGTTCTCACGTTTGATCGAGATTATGTTAGGCGTCCATGGAAATTCTATCATCGACGGTTTATCGTGCTTTCCGGGAGATCATGAAATTTTATTTTCATCAAATAAAGAAATCATTAATTAATTATTTTCACAAAATAAATAATAAAAAATATATAGAATAAATAAAAATTTTCAGAGCACCAACTTGATCTAGCCGGGCAGCTTAGTGCTGGGATGATTTAAAAATATTTTCGGAGTGATTTTTTTTATAAGTTATGGTTAAAAAGACTAAAATATTTTAACTTCTATTTCATTCGTTTTTGAATTTGCCAAGGAGAAACGGAATTATATGATGTTCAAACAAATAAACAAGAACACAGACATTCAGTTTTTTTTTGTATATTGATTTCTGCTTCCTATACATTCTCTGGCAATTAATTTTTAATTCTTATATTTAATGCGAACTAAAACAAAATATCCTCCTCGCTTTAACGGCATTTTCGTCAATGAACTTAGATTAATGTAAATTTAAGTTTTAACATGGAGGAACCAAGTCAATCCAATCGAAACTAAACTGAAAATGTTACATATCAACTAAAATGTTCCTTTATCGATGATTGTATGTGTTTGACTACAACAAGAAAATTATGAAGGTTAAAAAAATTAAATAAAAAAATCGTTGTCATTTTTTTTTATATTTACCATAAGAATACTTATATTTACTTTTTATAGAGTCTTATGATTCATCCTACAGATGCTTAATACACACTTTCAAAAAATTTATATACTAGAAAATTTATATGTTTTAAAATATCTAATACTGCTTAACATATTTCAGATCTATAAACGAACTTCTATTATCTAGATAATGTTTCCAATTATTTGAAACAACTGAAAAATATTTATTATACACATTTTTATATTTGAGAACCGCACATATTTTCTTATGCCTTTTCAGAACAAATCAGCCCTTGAACTGCGACACACTAATATAAGTAAATTGGTTTCACAATTTTATGAAATTCCTACTAGCATTCTACATTTAAAAAGCACCACCAAGATCTTTAATGAAGTCATTACGTATACTTTGCACATTCATAATACTCGGGCTGTGTCAACAGATCCAATCAAGCGACAAACTAACTACTACTCCTATTTAATCCAGCCAACCACACATTAGGATGTTCCTTCCCCTAAAATATTAACTTTCCTTAATGCCCTCAGGGCAGCCTTCCGTTCCTTATCGCCAAAGATTTGTCCGCCCTACTTGTAAATGATTCATTAATCTTGACTATCCTCAAGCATAATATCCTTCGAGGGCAATAAATTATGAAACTTTCTATTTGGCGTTGTTTTTTGGCGCCATGTGTTGCACGCGAAGACGAGGAGAGAATTCCTTATCTCGGACTGAATTTACTCGCGCAAAGCTCAAGGGGGAAGGGACTGAAGAACGATCTAGCATGAAGTTAGTGAGATAAGGATGCAGTAGGAGAGATGACGAATATGGAAATGTTATGATGTTCTTTTCGTTTTAATTAGCGTTTATGTTGCGTTCATGCTACATAAAAGTAAAGTTGTTGCGATTCTAAAGAATTAAATCGATGATATAGGATGTTCTTATGAAGTAGTTCTTGCCATTTCTGATCTAGATCTCCTTATTATAGGTGTTGAGGGTCTGGTTGAAAGATTTTGATTTTATAATTGAAGATTTCCAAGTTGAAAAATCTTTTTCATCAAAGATCTCTCTTGTTTGTTGTTCTAGTGAATAATAGGGGTATAATAAAATCTGTTAAAGTTTGATTCTTAAGCAATATGAAGTCTATTTTCTAATGTAGCTCATCATTTTGAAAAGCACCCAGAAGAAGAGACCTTTAAGAGTGCTTTGTCTAGATCCAGAGTTAGTTAATAAAAATGAAGTTGATCCATACAATGCAAGATGTTCTGTCAGTTTCTTGTAATTCCTCTCATTTCTTCTACATGTTGCAATCTCAAAAAATGAGTCAACCATCTCACTTCGCCACCATTTGCATGCACTGATGAGGAAACTCAATTTACCAATGCCTTAATCCCGCATAAAATTCAAAAAGAAATGTGCGTGTGTGCGAGCGCGCGTTCGAAGGAAGAATTAAATAATAACAGCTCTTTTTCCAGCATGCGGACGAGAGAATAAATTATATTGTAATGGAAAAAAAAATGAAAATACCTTGGATTGTATAGTAAAAGGTCCAACAGACTCGCTATCAAACGTGTGGCCGAAGTGACCTGGTGGTAAGGTCTCGGCTTCGGAACCGGAGGGTTTCAGGTTCGAAACCCGATTCCACCGAAGAACCGTCTTGTAAGGGGGTCTGTTGCACGTTAAATCCGTCCTGACCAAACGTCCTCCCGCTGGTGTGGTGTGGAGAGGGGGGGGGGTGCCAGCTCAGGTGTCGTCCTCGTCATCTGACCGCGGTTCAAAATTACGAGGTCCGTCCCAAAATAGCCCAAGTGTTGCTTCAAACGGGACGTTAATATAACTAAACTAAACTAAAACTCACTGTCAAACAATGAAGCTTTATTTGGTTCAAAAATACGTTAAACGCGTAACAAAATATAGACGAATCATGCTTAAAGCAACACTTGCAGTAAAAACTACGCACAAGTTGCAAATCTATATTAATCAATCACAACAGAATGGAGGTTTGGGGATCATCAGAGATAATACATATGACTACTCGCTTGAACTGAACTCGGTTACTCTTTAATCCACTATCGACGCTAAATCTGATCGGCTTTTCTTTTATAGCTTTCGTGACATGGCATCGAATGTTCTAGAACAAATGCTGTTTTAAAACAACTTGTTCTATTACAAATATATAACAATACAAATGCCTATTACAAATATATAACAGTATGGATCCAAAAGCTCTTCAAAACTGTATTAACTATTGTTCGGGAATGAAGATCATTATGATCCGTACAGTGGAAGCAAGAAAGTATATGTTTTCCGGAACATTTCTTTAATGATCACATTTCACACAAAACAAACACAAGACATTAACGGGCGCACACCTGAACCGAACAGCATCTTATCTCCTTATACTAACAATCGCAATGCACTGTGGGGTGCGTACCTAATCAGGCATTGCCATCTATTATCCAAAAGTGAAGATAGTCACTCAACTGTTATGCTATTTCATTTAAATATTAAAAGTGTTAGAATCTTTTATTATTAATATTTTTAAGGTTTTTAAATTTATTACACTGCATCACAGTAGGCGTGGGAAACGTGATCATTATCTTTTCGATTCCCACTTCTAAACGCAGAAAATTCTGCAAATGCCTTTAAAGAAGAGTGGCTTTGAAATATGAATAAAAATAATGATACTATCCCGAAAGACTAAACGGCGTATGGAAGATGCAGGGACACCGATGATGATCTAAATTAATAACTGTTTTGATTTTGCAATTAAATTTTTTTGTAACTTTTATATTTAAAATATAAAATAGCAGTTTTTTTCGTTAAATGTATAGTGTAGTTTATAGTTTAGTTTCAGTCACTTTAACTTATAACTTTCATTCATTAACTTTAACTTATATGTGCATAACTCTAAAGTTTCGAGATATTTTAACGTTTTATTTCAATGATATAAATTGTTTTATTTCATTAAAAGTGTTTCTGTCTAGTCCTTGCATTCGCCTTGCGCTCAATTGAGTGGTTTAGATTGAAGCAGGAAAAGAATGATCCTCTATGACAATTTCCAATACACAAAATTCATACGTAAGACAAATCTTTGGATGTTTTGAATTTGAAAATCTCCGAAGCTGAAACATCGCCTTGCCGATTACTGGCCTTTGATGCGCAATGTCCTTTAAATTATAAAACTTATGAATAGATATTGTCTTCATAATATAATAATTCAAAATTACAATGCTAATTTTACAATAATTTCGTACCGCTACCAAATGAAATGTTAAATCAAATTTAATTATTTCAATAGAAATGTTGTGATACTGAATTTTTTTCTTATGAGTACGGACAGGTACCAATATTTTTTTTCTATGCGAATATGATTCTTTATTAAATGAAGAATATGTCTTATTTTTAAACTTGACCTGCTTTTCTTATAGGTCTCTTTCTTTTTCACTAACCCATATGTAATAGATTGTTAAGAAATGATAGTTTTTAAAAGGCTTCAACATAAGAAATATTTTTATTTTTTTAAATCTCTCTCTCTCTCTCTCTCTCTCTCTCTCTATATATATATATTACTAGAAAAGGGTAATTTTCGAATTAAATTCCTCAAAATCTTGTTACAATTCGTCGATTAAACCAATATAAAATGAAATTAATAGGCACATAATTCCGTTAACTACCAATATTTTTTAAATGTCTACCAGATAAGTTATATAGGTGCACAAAAGCTGTGCAACAGTTTAATTACATTTTGTTTTCAAGATATTTGATACTTTGGAAAATAGTACTGTTATAATGTAGTTAGTAAATTCATTTCAGTAGAAAAGACTGAGTAAGTCCCAGATCGTTATTATAACTTCTAAATTACATATTATTCAAAATTTCAATTTATTATTGCAATATATATATATATGCAATTTATTTATTGCAAAAATATAAGTGCAGTATATTTTTAGTTTTGGTTTTTATATTACAATGTTTCAAGTATGATAATTCTGTTCGGTTCAATTTACAGATGAATTTCAAATTCGTTCACTGGTTGTAAGGAAATGAAGCCCAAAATACAAGATATATATAATATAAACTGATATATATCAGTTATATATAATACGTTACTGATATATATACAATATTATCTTATATTATTATTATCATATTATATATATAATATGTAACATTATTTTATGTGAATCAGAATGAAGTTTGAAGACAGTGAAGAGACTTGCTATTTCGTGACGTCGTTTTATTTCATTTTTAAGAAGCAGGCATATGTACAAGCGATGAGCACACAGAACGACACAGAAAAGGAATGTGGAAAAAAGCTCTTGGACATTTTATCCCTGGTCTTATATTACCTATGATTTTGATAGGGAAAACATTTCTTCATAGCGCTAATATATTACGAGATTTCGATAGGGATTTTCGTTACACACGTGGAGTAGGCAGGGGAAACGCTGGAAGATTTTAAAAAAGAATTTGCCTCATCAGCGATATTTTGCCTCTTCACGCGGAATGTGGGAAAGTTATTTTAGCTGATTCTGAAATTTAAGAAAGCTTCTCTTGAATTTATTAAGTAGAGACAGTGGAATTGGATCACGAAATAATAGAATATTTTAGAATAAAGTTACTATGGGCTAAATGAAGATAAAATCTTGAAAATGAATTAAATTGAAATTAGAGTTGAAATATCATTACATATATATATATATATATATATATATATATATATATATATAATATTTACATATCATAATATCGGTTATATAATGATAACTAATATACTACGTAGAATGAAACTAAAATGTCTGGCATGCCAGATATATTTTTAGTTCCGAGTGGGGTACATAAAGTTCCAAAATCCTCAAATAAGGATCTTCTTAACTAATGGGTAAAAAAGCAATAAATGTTATTAAATAACATTTATTTCTCTTATGTATGTTTTCATACTAAATAATTTCAATAGAATTTGAATAGAACTATATTAAAAAATATCAACAATAACAATAAATATTATATTTTTATATTTTTTTCACTCAAATTTTACAAAGAATAACATATTACTTACTAAATTCGTTATAAATTTAGAATTGAACTTCAAGTTGTTGAAGTGTAAAGCACACTTAACTGTTATCTCGTTTATAAATCACACCATATATTTATATGAATAGCAAAAGGACGATTATTCTACTAAATTTCTTGTTAATTGTAAATTTATAATGTTCTCTAATTTTTAGAATAATTAAGATTATTTTAGAAAATGTATCGATGCAACAGAGATATAGGCAACTAAGATTGCCACCATAATAATTAGATATAATTATATCCAATCTGTACAAGAAACGCTTTTTTATAGATTGGATTGAAAATTCATAGATAGAGAATAATATTGTTAGAAATAACTTTGCTGTATCCTTAATCATTACGCTTATAACTCTTTGTATCTAAAATTCCTTGCTTTAATAAATGTTCAAATGATCTTAATTTAATTTGCTTAATAATTTTATACAAGCATTGAGACAAAAATGTCTAAATTTAATGAAATTTCAAAATTAAATAATATGCACCATTTAAACTTACTGGATTATATAAGCAGTAAAGAGTACAAAATTATCTTCCAAAATTTTTAGTATTTTATTATACAGTTCCTTGAAAGTAACACAATAATCAAATAGGCAGCTTGTTTAAATAGTAAGAAGGCAAATTAATAAATCAGTCTCAAAATCAAAATTTTAAGATTATTTTATCACATGATATGGATATTTGTTCTTTCTAGGGATTTGTGATAAGAATAATGTTCTATTAAAATTCACGAAGTTAAAAGAATATTAGAAAAATTGTCCTGAAAAGTATATTTCTTTATTTAAAG